>OVAN01008667.1:139-17864 GCA_900406275.1 Anastatica hierochuntica | reverse complement strand
TTCCACTTTCAAGAGGACCGTGCGCTTCAAGAGCTAATCGGGGATTTTGACTCGCCATTCACCAATCCTACAAGAATGGGTATGAGATGTCCTCAACACAACCTTCCTCACTATGAAATCAAGCCAAGTTTGTTTGGATTGGTACAAAGCTTGCGATATTTTGGGCTTAATGAGGAAGATCCCATTGAACATCTCTACAACTTTGAGAGATTTTGTGAGATGGTTAAGACGCAAGGAGTACGTGATGATCTAGTAAAGCTTGCTCTTTTCTTGTTCTCCTTGGAGGATAAAGCTTCTCAATGGGAAAGAAGTGGTAAAAGATCAACAATAACCACATGGGAAGAATGCAAGAAGCGATTTCTTGAAAGATTCTACTCTAACAAGAGGACTACCAAGTTTAGAAATGACATTGCCTCTTTCAAGCAAGGATTAGAGGAAAACTTTGGAGAAGCGTGGGAGAGATTTAGTGGATATGTGAGAAGTTTCCCACATCATGGCTTCACAAAAGGTAGCCTTCTACAAATTTTTCACCGAGGAGTCTATGGACAATTTAGGCTTGCTATGAACACGACAAGTAATGGAAATTTTGCTACCTTATCAACCGAACAAGGTGAGAAGTTAGTCGAAAATTTATAAAGAAGCTACCATGATGATAATGGCTTTGAGAATCACTCCAAAATGGATGATAAGCTCTATAAAGAGATGAGTGCTAAAATTGAGAAACTTGAAAAAGTTTGAGAAGAAGCGATGATGCATCCAAAGGAGAAAGATTAAACTAAAGAAGCTTCTAGAGGCCAACAAAAGGAGCCTAATTTTTTTCAAGAAGGATACAAAGAGTATTATTCCCAAGAAACTTCACCAAGAAGGGTACATGAAGAGAAACCTTCTATCGAAAAAAAAATCCTTCTAAGGAAGAATATATTAAAACCATGTTAAAGATGATTATGGTTGCAAAGGATGATTTCAAAAGGGGAATGTTTGAGAAGATAGACATGGTCGACCATAAGTATCACAAAAACTTTGTGAAGCTAAAAGAAATGTATGAATCTCTTGCCTCTTATGTGAAGGAGATGGCATACAAGCTAGCGGAGCAAATTTCTATGTTGGATTCTCAAGAAGGAAAACTTCCCGGAAAGTGTGAAGTGAATCCTAAGGAGTTTTGTCAAGCCATAACATTGAGAAGTGGAAAGAAATTTCCACCAAGGACTCATGAGGAGAAACCTAAAGAGGATGAGAGGAAAGTTGAAGAGGTTTCCATGAAAGAAGAGCTTCAAGAGGAAAACCAAGAAGAGGAAATTCCTAAAGAATCTAAAGGGAACCCAAATCAACAAGAGAAAGCTACTAAGGTAGTAGCTCCTCGACATCCAAAAAGGGAGAAAAAGAAGGACCTAAGCGACACCGACATTCCCATTGATGAGTTGAACCTACCATTTCCCGGTCGTTTCAAAAAACAAATCCTTGAAGCTAAATACAAGAAGATCAAGGATCAAATGGGAGATCTCAAGGTTACATTACCATTTATGGAATGGTGTCAAGATCAATCGGTAGTCAACAAGGTTTTGAAGGATATAGTCAACAAAAAGAAGAGAATTGAAAATTTGATGATGATGATGATGGACAAAGAGGGTAGTGAATCTACTCAAAACACAACCCAAAGTGAAAAACATCTTGAGCCAAATTCTATCCCCAAGAATGGTGATTCGGAGAAATCCGACAAACATTACTCAATTAGTGAGATTATTGAACAAGATGCTTCATGTGATGCCAAGACTATGGAGAATGTGGTTTTGTGTGAGAATACCAAGAATGAGAAACCTAAGGCGTGAAGCAAAGCTTAAGTCCAATCATGCTCGTTGAACCTTCACCAAAGACAACACTTCCTTATGCAATCCCAAGCATGGTAAAAGACATTGATAAGAAGGAAATGCATCTTAACCCCACTCATTTTCCTACTATGAATTTTAACTCCAACAAAATGTGTTGATGGAGTGATTGATTATCGAATTAATTGCAATGGTTTCCCAAAACCTTTTGCAAAGGTAAAAGTCATAGTTACCAAGGAAATGAAGAAGAAAGGTGAAGAAGGGATTAATGCATTGATGAAGTAGATTCTTGTCATTTAGCTTCATGATCCACCATGGAAGTCAAAAGCACCTCCTTGGCCAACCCTACCAAAAACCTAGTCTCATACCCTAAGTCTAGCTAATGGCTCTAAACAAACGCACTCCAGAGGCAATCTCATGTATATCCTATTGTACATATCCTTTTCATTATTTCAATGCTTTACTTTTAAGTTCTTCAATTTTAATAAATAATGGTTATGTCTTGGATTGATCTTGTTTCAAAGTCATCCTTTTTTGCTCAAGCTTAGGTACCAAAGGAGAACCATTCGAATCAAGAATCAAGGCTAAGGAAAATTTATGCCTTTGATCCTATTACAAACCTTTGGTCCAAAATGACTCATCCACTCAACACTCATGCATATGAGTGCAAAAGGTACTCCTACAATTGATTATCCATACCATTGCATATTTTTGGTTTTTGGTTGTTTGTTTAAAGTTACTCTCACGGCTTATGATTCACCGAGACGGTGAAATTTAAGTCTGGGGGAGAGGCTTAGTACTAATTATGTTTTTAGTTGTGATTTTTTCTCTTTCTTCATGCATATTTGAGTCTTGCATTGTAAATATGTATATTTTGCGAAAAACAAAAAAAAAATTGAATCTCTTTTTCAAATCATGGCATATAGATTGCATCCATTTGTAAATACTTAGGTTGTTAAGAGCATATAGAATTGCATTTTTCATAGGGAACAATGATAGAATAACCTTGTAGATAGTTATGTCTTTCTTAATTTTCAATGCCCTCATTAGAAGTATAATAATGCTTAGACCACCTAGAATTCAATGGAAAATCCATCTTTGGAATCAACCTCTTGAAGTCTTAGGTGAATGTTGAAACTTGTTATCTTTTAAAGCCAATCTCAACTAAGTGAAACTTAAACTTGACTTAATAATCTTGCTTATGGGCTTAGTCATACTTAATCGTGGATAAACACGAGACACTTGAGCTATGTTTACCATTTTTTACCACCCTTCTTAGCTCAAGTGGTTACTCTCACTTTAAGAGTAGTTACCTCACCTATTTACAACCCTTAGACCTTCCTTTCAAACCCCCTATTAATTTGAATGTGAGGCCTCTTTCGGAAAGTGCACACATGGGCAAAAACCCGTGTGCAAAGAAGTTGAACGACAAGGGAGTGCTTCCTTAGGATTAGCCTCACGTTAAGGCTAATTAGAAATATAGGGAGGTTATTCTTTGATGTTCATTTTGGTTTTTGGGTATGAGAATGTGTTGGTATCTCAACCATGGGAAGTAGAGTTTTAATTTTAGATCATCCAAGGTTTGAGTTGGGAATAAGAGAAAGAGAAAATCGAAAAAATGAAAGAAAGAAAAGAAGAAGAAACGACACTAGAGATTAGAGAAAAATAGCTCTAACCTTCGCGATTATAAGAAAAGCCTAGAGAGTCCAAACGTAAAGTATAAGAAAAGAAAAATGAATCAAAAGTTTGATTAGAAAATGGCTCTAGAAAAATAGAAAGAAGGTTAGAAACTTAGTACATATTGGAAATGAATCTCTAGTTTTCTTAAGAAGAAAGAGAAAAATGAGCTTTTATGAGTAAAAGGGTCTTGGTTTCAAGGGTTTTAATGGGAAACACAAAGGATAGTTAAGAAGACTTAGGCATTTTTGGGTGGAAATCATTAGAGGTAAGTAAGACCTTGTATGCATAAATTGTTTAACTCCACCTCGCTTTTGCCTAATGTCTTGCACTACTATTTGAGAGAAACCAACTTTAAAATAAGTGAAACCTTCTCTTTAAACACTTCTTCTTATTATTAGTCTTTCTCTTACCAAGCCAAACAGATTAGATGCTTTGCCTATAAGTAAAGAATGCATATGAAAGCTTAATTGAATGTTAATGAGACTGGTTGAGGAAGTGACGTATGGATACTTAGCCTAGGTTCCTAGAGATGGTTTTGTGATGAATATGGCGAAGTACATTGAGTCTTTGTTGATCCATGCATTATGATACTTATCTTTAGGACATTGAGCATAAGGCATCTCTTTTCTATTGTGGTTTTGAGTTCCCACTTGCAAACCTAACTTTTGGGTTTGGTCTTTGTTGTTTGCTTGAGGACAAGCAAAGGACAAGTCCTGGGGAGTTGATGTGTTCATAACTTAACAAATATTTAGAATCATTTAGTATGTATTTTAGTTTCATTTAGGTTGTATATAATGCATTTAGGTGTTAGAATTCATAAAGTTTCTAAGTTGAGTCTAGTTTAGGATTTCGTATTTGCATTGCATTCTTTTGCATTTGTAGGTGCAACCTTTCGATGATCAACTTGAGAGCTTGGGGTGATAGATTCTTGATGTTTAAATGGTGAATAAACAAAGAAAATAAAGAGCCAAGAGGAAGTGGAGAAGAGACTATATGCAAATAATACGCCATTCTGACGGCAATTGAAAGAACAAGAAGAAGAAGCTTTAAAGGTTGTCAGTCATCGACCTCCATGTCGATGGGAGCCTACCTAAGGTCGATGGCTGCCTACATTTCCAAAATGTTGACGTGTTTTAAGGCTTTTAGGACTTCTTACTCTCACCTCCCTTTTAGTATAAATACCCCTCTTAGCCTCCAAGAACAAAACCTGTCTTCTTTTATCAATTTTCCAACACTTTGGTTCATGTTTTAAGTTGACTCTCTTGATCTTTTAGATCAAGAGTCTCTATTTATATTTATGAATCTTGGATATTTTATCTATCTATTTATGTTTATATTTCTCATCTCTACTCTCTTCTCTTCCAAGATTTGTGTGTAGTCTCTTTAGATGGATCTTGGGTGTTTGAGATTTGGCTAGATAGGATTGTAATGATGGTGTTAGGGATAGTTTATCTTCAGTTTAAAATGGATAAGGACGCCTTAATGCTTGATTTGAAGGAATCTTGATTTGTATGCATTTCACGCCCGGGAGGTGNTTGACATGTATGCATTTCACGCCCGAGAGGTGTTCGATGAAATGCCTAGGAAAACCTAATTCATGCTAAACCTTTCTTAGCCAATGAGACTTGATTGCTAGGGAGTTTAGTGACTAAATGGACCTATCCTTAACGATTCTTATTGATTTGTCAATCACAATAAGCGAGAGTTGAGTGATTGCATCATATAGGAAATGGTTTACTACCATGAGAGTGGAGTAAGCTATAGATGTTTTTTGACATAGAATTGCTCTTAATAGCTTGAACTAACACCACTATTACCATCTTACTAGTCTCATAAATTACACTCACCATTGATCCATCACTTTACTTATCTTTAATTCTTGTCTTTACCATTTAAGTTAATGCTTGTTTCTTTTGCTTAATTTAGTTTCTTGTTTTGCTTTATCTGTCTTGTTTATGTTATTGATTTTGTTTTGCCTTGCTTTAGTATATTGTTAGGAAACCAACCCCTTCTTGATTTGCTTAGATGAGGAGGAATTGTGTATTCTCAAAGTTTAGACTTTTCTAGCTTGACGTGCTCCTTGTGGTTCGACCTCAAAGTACTACAATAGCATATCCATGCACTTGCGGATTGTGTGATTGTTAGGAAACAGGCTTTTGTAAATTTTAAAGCTTCGTTGCCTTTTGTTTCCTTTAAATAACCGCGCAACACTTCCTAAAGAAATAAACAACTAAAGACGCTAACATCGTCTTATAACCGACTCGTTCCTAGCAATTTTCTTAAAACCGGCATATTCCTAATCGTTAACCTGAAATCCACAAAGTCACAATCCTAGCGTTGTCTTTAAACCGACCTAGATTGTCAATAATCCCGATCTTCGAAAGAAAAAATACACAACCCTTCAATATATCGGTTCAGCCGTTTTGTTTCGTAAAAAAGGAGGGAGTAGGTACATATACTATACTCGTATACTCCCATACTTCCAAAAATGTTTTTCTCGGCATCAAGAAAAAGCATTCGACAAAGCAAACTCTCGCAGCAGTAGACGGAAAATCATTTAGGCAGTGCAATGCCTAGATAAACCGATCATCCATTACTTTCGAGCCTAGGGGAAAATGATTTTTGTATCATGAAAAACGACTTTGCGATATGAAAACATGAACGAGAAGAACCTATACCTCGCGACCCCTTGGTCTTAATTCCTCGCTAACAAATTAAATAATTTAACATCCATATAAAAGCAACAGTTTTGGTTGTGGACATCCGCAGACGAACCAAAACATTTCTCTACGGTAAGGATAAAAAAAAAGAATCCTTGCGACACCATACATCTTCAAGCCCGCGAACATTTCAAGCACGAAATGCGGCATATGAAAGAAAAACCAATCTCCAGCATCGCGAGACGTCGCAGACACCCGAAGAACCGTTTTTTGACTAAACACCTTCCTCGATTAGAGCACCATCTAGGAAGACTAAACAGTCATATTCACTAAACACCTCCTTAAACACGTATCCTTTGCGAAGACTTATAAAAGGTAATATCTACTGATAAGTTTGTTGCTGATCACAACAAACTTCCAACGTCCTAAACAGACCAAGCCATCTCATTGAAATAGCTCTCATACATCCGACTAGGATAATAACGCGCTATAAAAGAAATCAGAAATTTTCGTCAGCACTTCCAAGCGAATTCAAAATTTTCTCTGGAGAGATGCTCAATTTCGACCATACAAGTCGTATAGGCCGAGAACATATCGCGGAATTTAAATCGGTACGAAATCAGGTTAAAATCGCAATGGGAAACGTAAGCCGGAATGAGTCACCGCACACCTTAAAACTGAGAGTAAACCTAGGTCTTGCCCTAAACCCAACACACATAGCGACAATTATCACGATCTGTAGAGCGTTAGAATTGAGATGACAACTCAAACTATTTCTCTCATCTCTACGTATGGCTACTCCATACGTTAATAAAAGGAGATTATCTGCGACTTCACAAATCTAAAAGCAGATAGCCTAGACTCGAGGCCGACAAAGGTCCCATACAAAATGACATCGACAATAATATGCTCGAAAATCTCTACACGAAACAAATCTAAACCATAAAGGTCTCACTGGAAAACATGTTGTAAGAACCTTAACTCCAGAACGAACTACAAAAGGCTTGATACATTCTACAAGGGTACATAGGCAGCCTTTGCGAGGCGCAGCCCCAATCCTATAACATTCCAATAGTTATTGGAATTTTCCGTAATAAAATAATCGACGAAAATTTTTGAGAGAGGAAAAGCACTCTTGGCCGTAGATTCCGATTAAACATACATCACTCGCCCGCAAGAATTATTCATAAAACTTGTGAGCTGGGGGTCAAAAATGGTTATCTTGAAATCAATGTCCAAGATACAAACTGTTGGGGTCAAAAATGGTCTCTCCTTCAAAAATGAAAATCATGAGAAGATTATGAATTCCGAAATTCTTGCCATCTAGTCAATCTCCTCTCGACCTAATCTAGTCAATCTCCTCTTGACCTAATGTCGAAGCTCCACGTGTAGCAAACCATAAGCGACCGCTTCGCAAAGTCCAACCACTCGCGGACAACTAAACGCGAGAATAATGAAATCAACGTCTGAGACCTCCGAGAGAACTTAGTAAACGAGTTTTGCAGCGATAAGAAGTCACCGTAAACGATGGATCACCGTGTCACTTAGAAAATACGAGAAATATGAACAACGACAAGTCTAGCCGCCCGTTGGGCAACTAGATTCACAGTTTAGGCGCCCGATTGGCGACTAGACTCACGGTTTAGGCGCCCAACAGGCGCCCAGTCTTTCGTAAAGTCTAGTGGCCCACAGTTGACTACACCATGCTTTCTCGATCGTCTTCTCCCTCGAATCCCGGTTTGAGCATTTCTTGTTTCGTCTCGATTGGAGTTTTCGTTTAAGTTTTGCGGCAAAAATCGTAAAAACTTGTACTTTTCGTAAAAAATTTGTACTGATCGTATAAAACGATAACGGTTAACTCAAACACCGACATTAACTTAATTATACGATTGGCCTTATCATTACTTAAAATCGTCACCGCGTAGTCGTACGAAGAACGATTTCTCCGAAAAAAATCGTAAAAATAACATTGTCGCTAAACGGCCCACGAAGACCCAAAATGCGACAAAAGTCCACTTACAATTTCAGAACGAGAATGGGCCCAACTTCGTCAGTGATCTACCCGACTTTCGCGAAAGATAAAAGAAAATTACGATAAAGTCAAAATCTGAAGATAAATATGAAAAACTCGTAAAGATATGGAATATTCCCAAAAAACGGAATACTTCCACGAAAAGATATGCTCAAATCTAGGGCGATAAAGGAAACGAGATGTGCTTGCGAAGGCATATAAAAGAGGCGCTAAGGAGAACGAGAAGAAGGGCGCAGAGAAATTTCTTCACAATTCATACTTAGAGCTTTAGGTTTATTTTCGTTTTTTGCTAGCGAGTTGCGTCTCAATTAGGTTTACCAGTCTTATGTTATTAGAACTAGGATACTCGCCGACAGCTCTCGCGGCCATGGCTTACCACCTTATGTAACGCTCAACGCATATTCGAAATAAGATCTCTATTGCTCTATTTTCATTCGATTCTATTTTACGGTTATCTCGTCGTCTGCTTTCTTCGTACTTTTGATCTGTCATTGTTGGTTTAGCAGATATCCGGGACCTCAAGTAAAGTTAGGGTTTCTTGGCTTTCCTCCAAATACGAATATCGATAGTGCGAGTTTCGGTTCCCACACCCTAAACCCAAAAAACAAAATACTCACTCATGATCAGAGAACTAACACAAATCAAATCAGAGAGAAACATAACTGTATTGATAAAAAATAAAGAGTAGGGTTCATAATTCTTCTCAGATTCGAAGTACGAAAGATGATTCTTCTCCCAAGAGGTACAAATCTCTCTCTTCTCTCTCAAATTCAGAAAACAGCATAATGAAAGTGAAAACACGAATTTAGGTTTTAGTTGTGTAATCTGGTTCTCGATAAGTTCGGTTTGGTTCTCGTAAAATTGGTCTGCGATATCGGGACATGGATCGATCGATCCTGAACAAGGATTGATCAATCCTTGTCATTCTGTTTGGGTAATTCTTCTCTTCACAAGCACTTCCTTCGATGCTTGAAATCCCTCCAAAATACAATCGTTTCGTGCATTCAAGCTCGATACCTCTAAAAACACTAAAGAACACAAATCCGCTCCAAAGAGAGCGAAATAATACTAAAAACCAGATTTCTCGACTAAAAACCATAATAAAAACCTATAAATTACTAACACATCAATACTTCTTGATTCTTCATCAAAGACAACACTTCCTTGTGCAATCCCAAATGTCATAAAGGACCTTAGTGAAAAGAAAGTGCCTCTTAACCCCACTCACTTTCCCACTATGAATTTAACTTCAACAAAGTGTGTGGATGGATTAATTGATTATCAATTAAAGTGAAAAGGTTTCCAAAACCTTTTACAATGGTTAAAATCATAGTGACCAAAGAGATGAAAGAGAAAGGTAAAGAAGGGATTTGTGCATTGATGAAGAAGATTCTTGTCATTGGGTTACATGAGCCGCCATGGAAATCAAAAGCACCTCCTTGGCTAACCCTACCAAAATCCTAACTTCATACCAAAAGTCAAGTTAAAGACTTTAAACAAGAATTAGATTGCACTTGATAGGCAATCTCAAGAGTATCCTTTTGTACATATGCTCTTTTAAGTTTTTATGCTTTAATTCTTAAGTCTTTAAGTTTAATAATAGATGGTTATGCCTTGGAACGATCATGTTTCGAAGTCATCATTTTTTCTCAAGCTTAGGTACCAAAGGAGGACTATTCTAATCAACATTCAAGGCTAAGGAAACTTTATTACTTTGATCTAATTACAAACCTTTGGTCATCCACTCAAACACAAAAAGGTACTTCTACAATCCATTGTTTATACCATTGCACATTTTCGGTTTTTGCTCGCTTGTTTTAATGTCACTCTCTCAACTTCGGATTAACCGGGTCGGTGAATTTTAAGTCTGGAGGAGGGGCTTAGTACTAATGCTTATTTTTAGTTTTTATGTTTTCCTTTTGTCATATTTGAGTCATGCATTGTAAATAATCAAATTTTGTGAAATTTTTTTTTATCGGATATGAAGGTCATATAATTGCATTCATGTGAATATTTTAGGTGGTTAGAAGCATATAGGACGCATTTAGCGTAGAGAATCATGTCTTGTAAGTAGATTTAGTCATGCTTATAGTTCAATGCCCTCAGTAATAGTAATATATTGCTTGAACCATCTAGAAATTTGGAAAATCCATGTTTGGAATTGGCCTCTCGAAGCTCTTTATGAAAATTGAAGCATATTAGATGTGAAGCCGACCCCATTTAAGAGAAACCTAATAAAAATTAGTAATTATTGCTTATGGTCTTGAAGTTCTCTTCCATGGTAAAACACTAAACACTTGAGTTATGTTTTGACCATATTTTACCACTCTTCTTAACTCAAGTGGCTACTTTCATTTTAAGAGTAGTTACCCTACCTTGAAAATCCAAACACTTTCTTTTTAGACCCTCCTAATCATCAAACGATGGTTTGAAAGAAACGGGAACAATTAAGATGAGGAACCATCTTAAAAATGAAGACGGTTACTCGGGTTATCCAAAGAATGATAAAAATGGAGAAGAAAACCCGAGTATGACATTTAATACCATGAGATCGGTTTGAAGCCCATAATGAGAAATATTAAGTACTGATTAAGTCCAAGTTAAGATAGAGTCAAGGTGAAAAATCAAAAGGGTTTTGCTAAGGTAGAAGCTTTTGAAAGGGGAGTTCTAGCTATGAATTTTCCATTTTTTCGCTTCGGCTCAAGCTACATGATACAACTAACAAGGATTTTGGTTGGTTCCTTAAGCATTAGCCGCTTACAAGGCAATCAAATCATCGATCCCCTATGCAAATGCATCCTATATGCTCTAAGACTCGATCCTAATGGCATGAGAATGAAAAATGCAACTATATGTTTCTTTTTTCAAATTTTTCAAATTTTTCGAATTTTTTTTTGTTTTTCTATGTCATAACTATTAACAATGCATCTTATATGAGAATCAAAGAAATAAAACAAGAAAAAACAACTAGAAAGCATATTAGTAACATTCTCCTACCCCAAACTTACTCATCACCGTCTCGGTGACTGAACAAAATCCTACGAAGGAGACCAATATTCCCAAATTCAAGAAATAAAAAACCTAATGATATGTACAATGGATAAAGAGTTTTTACCTTTTTTCAAATGGTCGGAGAACCCGCGGATTCCTTCGTGTCAATGGAGTAGGATTCATTGCTTGCGGTTGGGGTTGCTGATCTCCCTCTTCTTCTTTGCCTTCGCGGCTCATATGATGAGTGTCTTGATGCTTCGTAAACAACAAATCCGCTTGGAGTTCAACAAAAATAATGCCTTCAACCTTCATGGATATCGACTCCTTCCTCGCGGTGTTTTTCTTGGGCTCTCAAGGATTCTTCGCCCGCAAGCTTGTTCGTAAGCACCTTAACTTTCTTCTTTAATGATTTTACTTGACCCTTCAAGCTATTAGCTACCTTGACAAGTTTGTGGATTGTCCTATCATTCCACTTGTTCCATTTTTGCATGAGCTTGAACTTGTCATGCACATACTTCATTTGTTTTGAGGATGATGGTATATCGAAGGGTTAAAGTGGTATCACTGAGAGCCATATACCTCTTCTTCATCACTCGAGTCTTCTTCTTCATTACCCGAGTTCTCTGATTGTAGAGCTTTACCCTTAGCTTTTGAAGTCCAAATGGAAGATTGCTCCTCGGGGTCGTAGAAATCTTCTTGTGGATTGAAAGGGATGTTCTCGCGGTTCTGAAGATGTATCGCCTCAAGGTTGGGTAAGAGGAACTTGCGGTTGTCATGCATGATGTAGGAGTATTGAGATCCCACCTTGCCTCCTAAGAACCGTGAGGTAGCCAGGTAGGACATATCAATGAGCAAGGATGGTTCTTCATTGATAGGAAAGGTGATCTTCGAGCCATTTTTGGCAAAGAACTTCAAGATTTGGTTCACGATCCCTCCAACCATCAATTGGGCATTCGTATCTGTTGGCTTGTATAGTGTTGTTTGGACTTCTATGAGATGCAAAAGTAATGCTCCACCGAGGTCTATCCGAAGCTCTTGAGGTTCAAAGAGATGGCGGTTGACACCCGTGATGATTTGTGTGACTCCTCTCAATAACAAATACAAATCGCTTGCATTGATCTTCCCCGCTTCCCTTCTTGCAAAAAAATGTATTTGCAAGACACATGTGGACATACCGAATTGTCGGGTGCCGGATCTTTTACGCTTTGATGCCCGCTTTGTACTCACCGAACCCGATGTTCTTTCACATGTTTCTATCCTCTTCTTCAATTTTCCGTATGATCGGGTTCTTTCCCGTCTCGAAATTGAACAATGAGCTCAACCCGATGGTGTTCCATGTGAGCTTTTCATTTCCAATCTAACATAGAAATATCCCACTCTCTGTGTCATACTCCAAGTTAGAAAGGAACTCTCAAGTGAGTGATTTGTGACCCGATCCTTGGCGCAAGAAGAAGTTGACAACTCCCATATATCAGCATATCTTGTTGACATCGTTAAAAATGCCGAGATATATCAAGGTTAGAGTACTTGCCCACCTAGTGGGAAACCATTTCTTCTTCATCAAGGTGTTGTAGAAATTGCTTCGCGGATGGTCTGGTCGAATTTTGAGGTCTTTCTACTTCATTATATGTGTGCCTTTTCACGGGTTTCTTGTTGGTATTTCTCCTCCTTTCTACGGGAGGGAGATCTTCACTTACGTCTTCGTCACTTCCCGCATCATGAAGATCAATTTCCGGCTCAGGTTGTTGTGTTATTTCCTTCCCCTTTGTTCTCCCTGGCCGAGCACTCGAACTTGATACTTCTATCGTTTTTCGCGGGTTCGATGCTCTTCGTAGTTTTTTTGCTCTTGTGTTTGTCATTGTTCCTTCAAGATCGGAAATTGTGTAAGTTAGTTTTTTTAG
The DNA here is from genome assembly GCA_900406275.1 of Anastatica hierochuntica. Lineage (NCBI taxonomy): Eukaryota > Viridiplantae > Streptophyta > Magnoliopsida > Brassicales > Brassicaceae > Anastatica > Anastatica hierochuntica. The sequence goes on along the minus strand of OVAN01008667.1, from coordinate 4,777 downwards.
TGAAATATAACTAATGGATGTTTAAATCATTGTGAAAAATCAACAAAAATATTCATAGACCTAAAAACTATCCAAAACTTAGCAACTTCTACTCCATTCAACCTCTCTCGCAAGTACAAAGAACATCACAACCAAAGATAACAAAGTAAGTACACTCATTTTCGAGCTCAATATCAAATCAAAAACACCATAGATATGATAATACACCAAATGAAAATCATACAAAAAGACTTAGACATTTTCCAAAATTTTACTCTCTTGAAAATTCTAACACATGATCTAATGGCTAAATCCTCTAGTAGTCTTTTGCAAAAATGATTCTCATAACCTCATAAACTCAATGAATCGAAATCCCCAGTTTTCTGTAACTTTAAAATTTGTCCAAATTTCTCAAGAACCCTAAACTTTAGATTTATAAAACCAAGCGAATCAAGCCATAATGGAGGTTGTTCTAACAATAAAAAGGTTAACCCAACCTTAGCTAAGCATAATTTATCACTAAAAACCACCAAAACATTTTAGAATTGAAATCTAAAACTTTGTTCAAAGAGAGAGATGAGAGTGATTACCTTGGCTTGGAGTTTGGAGAGCTAGAAAATTGTGTAAAAGAGTAGAGATTATGCTATAGAATGCAAAGATGAGATGATTTGCAAATGATTTGGAGAGGATTTGTAAAGATTTGAGTTTTGAGTTTTAAAACTTTCTTACAAAGGAGAAGAAGAAATCGATGAAAATGAATGAGAGAGAGAGAGTGTGAGAGAGAGAGAGAGAGAGAGTTTTGTGTTTGTGGGGTTGTTTTAGAAATAAATGTATGTTGGAAAACTTTTAAAAATTTAAAATTAACCACACAAAAATAAAAAAAAATTGCATAAAACCACACTTACCTTCAAGGCTGGCTGTCTGGTGGCGTGTTGCAGACTGCCAGCCAGACCTTGCTTAACCATCAGCGTGGTCTGGAGAGGGCTGGCAGTCTGGTGGCGGGTTGTAGACTGCCAACCAGACCTTGCTTAACCACCAGGGTGCTCTGGAGAGGGCTTGTAGTCCATATGGCTCCTTGCAGACCGCTAGCGAGACTGGATGAGACCTCCAGCCTCTCCGAAATCCATCTTTCGGCTTCTCATTTACCTATTCGCAAGAACAAATCAAAGAGCAACCCAAAATCATTATTTAAAGGTAATAACAAGACTAATATGTACAAGGATACCATGTGATTGCCTCCCAAGTGCGCTTGTTTAACGTCACTAAGCTTGACGGTGCTAAGGCTTAGGCATCCTCGGGGTCCGAAAGGGGAACCGTGTGGTCTTCCTCTAGCAGTGCATCAACTAGGTATGGCTTACACAATGGGCCATTAACCATGACATCTACGTCATCATTGTTCCAAAGAACGATTGCACCATATGGCCTTACCTCTTTGATCTTGAAAGGATTGGACTGTTGGAGTCAAAAACGGTTATGACGAAATTGATGCCTAAAAGTGTAACAAAAACATTGTCTCTCGTTCGGAAATGAAAATCGTGAGAGGATTATCAATTTCGAGGCTCTTTTCATCTAGTCAATCTCCTCTCGACCAAATGTCAGAGCTTCGCGTCTAGCAAACCATAAGCGGCCGTGTTGGGGTCCAAAACGGCAACATCAAAAGTGACGCCCAAGATTCCCGAATAACTCCCAAGAGGTATAGAGAAACGAGTTTTTAAGCGATAAGAAATCGCCATAATCGACGGATAACCGCGTCGCTTCGAAAATACAAGCAATACGAACAACAGCAAGTCTAGCCGCCCATTGGGCAACTAGACTATCTTAAGGTCTATACTCGCAACAAGTCTGGTCGCCCACTAGGAACCTAGACTCATGGTCTCGTCGCCCAACAGTTGACTAGACCACGCCTTCCCGATCGTCTTCTCCCTCGAATCCCGGTTTGATTGTTTCTTGTTTCGTCTCGATCGAAGTTTCCGTTAAAGTTTCACGGCAATAATCGTAAAGACTTGTACTTTTCGTAAAAACTTCGTATCGATCATATAAAATGATAACAGTTAACTTGAACACCGACATTGTCTTAAGCATATATACGATCGGTCTTATCATTTTTTAAAACGTCACTGCGTAGTCATACGAAGAACGATTTCTCCGAAAGAAATGGTAAAATCACTTTGTCGCTAAACGGCCCACAAAGACCCAAAATGCGACAAAATTCGACTTACGATTTTGGAACGAGAACGGGCCCAACTGCATCAACGATCTACCATAACTTCATGAAGGATAAAAGTTAAATACAATAAAGTCGAAATCTAAAGATAAATATGGAAATCTAAAGTTAAATACAATAAAGTCGTCTGTTTTCTTTGTACTTTTGATCTATCATTGTTGCTTTAGCAGATATTTGGGACCTCAAGGAAAGTTAGGGTTTCCTCGGTTTCCTCAAAACTCGAATATCGACAGTGCGAATTTCGGTCCCCACATGGACCATCTTGACTTGAGTTTTCCGAGGAATAACTTCACCCGAGAATTGAATAGCCAAACTTGGCCGCCTTCTTTGAAGTCTCTCTTTATGAGTTTCTTGTCTTAAAAAGCCTTAGTTCGTTCTTTGTATATTCTTCAACTCTCATACGCGTCTAATCTCAATTCATCGAGCTCCTCTAGTTAGACCATACGCTTTTCCGAAGCCGTCTTGATATCAAAGTTGAGCATTTTTTTAGTCCATAAAGCCTTGTATTCTAACTCAACCGGTAGATGACAAGCTTTACCATAGAGAAGGTTGAAAGTAGTAGTACTGATTGGTGTCTTGAATTTGGTTCGGTAAACCCAAAATGCATCATCTAGTTTCGTTGCCCAATCCTTCCTTGTTTTCCCAACCGCTATCTCCAATATAGCCTTGATTTGACGGTTTGAAACTTCCACTTGGCCTGAAGTTTGAGGATGGTATGGAGTAGCTCCTTTGTGCTTAACTCCATTCTTCTTTAACAAACTCCCAAACACCTTGTTGATGAAATGAGATCTTTCATAACTTATGACCACTCTTGGTACACCAAACCTAGGGAAGATGATGGTTTTGAAGAGCTTGACTATGACCTTTGCATCGTTTGTCGGAGCAACTATTGCTTCTACCCACTTGGAGACATACTCGACCGCAAGTAAAATATATTGGTTTACATACGAAGATGGGAATGGTCCCATGAAGTTTTTGCCCTAAACATCAAACAACTCAACTTCAAAAATCGGGTTTAGAGGCATCTCGTTTCGTTTGCTAATGTTTCCTTTCCTTTGACATGGGTCAGATTTAGATATAAAACTTTGTGTCTTTCAACATTGGAGGCCACCAAAAACCGGTTTGTAAGATCTTTTGAGCCATTTTGAATGTATCAAAGTTACCTCCATAGCAAGAACCATGGCAATGAAACAATACATATTGCGCTTCATCTTCCGTAATTAACCTTCTAAAAAGACAATCCTTGCCTTTTCTATAAAGGTATGATTCATCCTTTCTCATAGATTTTCAAGTTTAGTGGTTCAACTCCACATGTGAGATAATTCATAAAATCCGCATCCCATTGGAAAATTCACGTCAATTGCCTTCACCTTGTTCATGGAGTTGTAGCCGAAGTTTTCTTCAACAAAAGATTGAATGACATTCACTTTTTCCTCGGGAAGTGAATCATCTATAGGCAATTTTTTATGAACTCTCAACTGTGACAAATGATCCGCTACACCGTTCTCTATTCCCTTTTTTTCCTTGATCTCAAGATCAAATTCTTGGAGACAAAGAATCTATCTAAGTAGTCATGGCTTTGTATCCTTCTTAGCAATCAAGTACCTTAAGGAGGCATGATCTGTGTAGACTATGATCTTCGAACTGACCAAATAAGAACGAAACTTCTCAAAGGCAAACACAATAACCAAGAGCTCTTTCTCGGTGGTTGCATATTTTACTTGAGTATCATCCAAGGTTCTACTCGCATAGTGAATGACATGGAGCTTCTTATCGATTCTTTGTCCCAAAACTGCTCCTACAACATAATCACTTGCATCACACATAATCTCAAATGGATGCTCCCAATTTGGAGGTTGGACTATTGGTGCAATTTCGAAAGCATATTTTATCTTCTTGAAAGCTTCAAGATATTCTTCATCAAAGTCAAAAGTCGTATCCTTGCATAACAATTGTGTCAATGGTCTTGCAATCTTTGAGAAGTCTTTCATGAATCTTCGATAAAACTTCGCATGTCCAAGGAAACTTATTATCCTTTTCACTGTGTTTGGTGGTTTGTGGGAACCGAAATTCTCACTGTCAAAGATATGTGGTTCACGGATTATGTGGCCAAAGATCAACAGATCAAGATAGCGAATTAGCAAATTATTGAATAAGAAATACGAAAGTAAACTGCGAAGACAATAAGACAGAAATCGTGAGTAAGTTAGATAACGAAATACGAAAACAGATTGCAAAAGCGATATGAATTAATGGTGAACAAGTAACATGATTCGTAAGACAAGTTAACGTAAATGAATACAGAGTGATAACGTGAACAGATCTAAAGTATGCAGAGAGCGTAAGCGGAGAGCGATTCGACAGACACAATTAACAAAGAAGTTAAGGGATCTTATTCAAATTTCGTGATCGGAGCGTGCGCAACCGGTGTTAAG
>OVAN01008666.1:0-17867 GCA_900406275.1 Anastatica hierochuntica | reverse complement strand
CAAGATAAGGAAAGATCTCGAAAAAGGATATATGCGAATCAAGGAAAAGGAGTTTTTCCACGAAGGGATAATCACGAATCGGGACGAAAAAGGAAACGAGCCAAGCCCACGAAGATCTATATAAAGGACGCAAGGATGATGGTTGCAAGAGAACAACTTTTCGTCACCGCAAAACACTTAGAAAAAACTAGGGTTCTTACTTTGTTTTCTTAAACGAGCTGCGTCTGAACTAGGTAACGAGTTTACGCTGTAGTTCTAGGGTTTTCACCAACAGTTCACAGCCACGGCTTAACATTGGTTGCGCACGCTCCAATCACGAATTCGAATAAGATCCCTTTACTTTCTTCGTTATTTGTGTCTGTCGAATCGTTCTTCGCTTACGTTTTTCGTTTACTTTTGATTCGTTTTCATACTCATTCTGTATTCGTTCAAGTTAACCTATTCTTTCGAATCTTATTACTTTATCACCATTAAACGTATATCGCTTCGCAATCTGTTTCGTATTGATTTACTTATGTTATCTACTTGTTTCGTTTCGTAATCTGTTCATCTCTTAGTTTCGTATTACTTATCTATTGACTTTTTGACTCACCGCTTGATCTGTTGATCTTTGGCTACAGAGAGTCCGTGAACCACTTAATATTGACAGTGAGAATTTTGGTTCCCACACTTATCATTTTCAATTCTTGAAGAGTTGTAATTCATTCCAAAGTAAGCAACTCTAACCCAATTTTAGCAACAATAAATCATTATTTGCAAACTAATCTCCACACACCATAATTAATAAAATACACATTTTTAAATGAAGAAACGCAAGACGATACATTAGGTAATTCAGACCACATATGTTAGGGTTTTTTTTGACATCTAATCCCATTTATATTATGCTTTAAAGAAGTTTTTGAACCTTGCCTTTTTGGCAAGATCGTCTGCTACAACATTCAACTTCCGAGGAATATAAAAGATATTAAACACAGGGAAAATGCTCTTTAGGGCTTTAAATTCTTCCAACTCTAACGCAAAAGCTGGCCATTCTTCTGGGTTAGAGACCAACGAGATTAGTTGCATGCAGTCTGTGGTGAAAACTAATTCTACCCGAGATAGCGATATTCAAGTTTCCATAGCCCATAGTAGTGCTTCCAATTCTGCGTGAAGCGAAGAGAGGTTGGCTAGTGCACTTCTACTCTCGAATCTGCATATTTTATCTCTTTCCATAATCACTCATCCATATCCGCTAACAGGTGCTCCTGGGCTCTAAGATCCGTCTATCTGGCACACCTTATCCCCAAGTCCGGTAGGTAATGAGGAAGGTGGGAAATTGTTCTCATCTTGGGCGACGTCTTCCTCATCATTAGTGGTTTCCATTGCTTTCGTCCAGTTTATTGCTTCCTGGGTAGCAAGCTCAAGTATATTCACCGTCGACTCTCTATAATTTTCGTAGACGAGTTTATTTCTTACTTTCCAGATGAACCACATGATCCATGAGAACATATGAAGAGCCTCCACAGGTGTCCCTAGCTTTTACGCATCCCATAATAGATAGGAGAAATTCACAGAAATCAAATCTTGGGGGAAACGAGAGGGGGTGGTGGGAATAGGAGCCATTGCCCATACTTGCCTTGCTGGAGGACAAACAAAGAGCACATGGTTGATGGTTTCCTCCTCCATGCCGCACACTGCGCACCATTTTTCCTTGCTAATATGTCGGTAATGTAGTCGTTGGCATGTCGCCAGACACCCGGATAAACATTGCCACACGAAATGTTTTAGCTTTCATGTAGTTTTTAACTTCCATGCTTGTGCCAAAAGGTTAGATATTGTAGGACCCTGAACAGGGGGTTCACAAGCATTGCGAGCAAGATTTCTCGCGACCCAGTATCCTGACCTGACGGTATAATTTCCTGATTTAGTATAGGAACAACTATAGTCGTCTCTTGAGTAAGCCCTAGTTGGGCGGAGTCCTACTATTCGCTGGATATCTTCCTGGGTAAATAATTCATGTAGTCGATCCATATTCTATTGTTTCGTTACAGGGTCGATGAGGTCATTTACATACAAAAGAGGGTCTTTCTCAGCACTGACACTTTTCGATGGTCTAGCCAGAATGTCTGGTATCCAAGGTTCACTTCAGACCTTTGTGATCATGCCTGATCCAATTGTTTTCCCAATTCCCGAGAGTAAGAGAGGTTTAGCTGCCAAAATGATTCGCCAACCATACGAAGGCCGATTGGATTTTTGGACATCCATTTAAGAGAGAGTTTGGAAAGCAATCTCCATAGTTGCTTCGTGAGGAGGGCCAGGTTGAACTCCTCAAAGGTTCTGAAACCTAGACCCCCTTCTGGTAATTGATTACAAAGTTTATTCCATGCCATCCAGTGGATCCTACGGCTATCCGCCTTTGAGCTCCACCAAAATTTAGCAATAGCTCCACTCAACTTAGAGCATATTACTTTTGGAAGCATGAAACACGACATTACGTAAGTCGGAAGGGCTTGAGCTATTGACTTAATCAACACCTCCTTCCCTCCTCGGGATAGGAATTTAGCCGACCATGAGTTAATCCTACATTGGAGATGATCACGTATGAATGCAAAGACTTGAGCTTTGGACCCACAAATCTTCTACGGGAGTCCCAAGTACGTTCCCATACCTCCTTCCTGTGATATTCCCAAGGTAGATTTGATAATCAATCTATCATGTATTGGGACATCGTTTCCAAACATAACGAAAGATTTTGAGAAGTTGATCTGTTGACCCGATGCCTCTCCATAAGATCGAATAATATCAATTACTTCCTTGCTTTGCGTCTCATTTTCCCGACAGAAAAAGGGGTTGTCATCTGCGAAAAGAAGATGTGAGATGGGTGTACTTTCCCGGGAAATTTTGAGACCCTGGATTCTACCTTTCCCTTCAGCAACCTTTACTTGTGCTACTAGTGCTTCGGTACACAATATAAATAGGTATGGGGATAACGAATCTCCTTGCCTAAGTCCCTGGGAGGGCATGATATGTCCTCGCGGTGCTCCATTAAGGACACGATATGAGACCGATGTGATGCAACTCATAATCTTGTTTACCCATCGATCCTCTAAGCCCATTCTAAGCATCAGAGCCTGTAGAAATCTTCATTTCACTCTATCATATGCCTTACTCATATCCTTCTTAATTGCCATGAATCTTTTCTTACATGCCGAGTTAGAGCGAAGGGCATGGAAGTTTTCCTGAGCTATCAGGATATTATCGGTTATCAACCTACCAGACATGAAGGCCAATTGTGTCTCGGAAATCAATTCCAGAAGGAATATTTTCAATCTTCGACTCAGGATCTTGGATATGACCTTATATCCCACATTGCACAGACTGATAGGTCTGAATCCTGCCATCTCTCCTGGTCTCTCAGACTTAGGGATTAGGCAGATATTTTTCTCGTTAAGTTTCTTATCAAATCTCCATGTCGCATGGAACTTTTTCATCATTTTCAAGAGGTCTTCTCTTATGATGTCCCAGAAATGTTGGTAGAACAACACAGTCATCCCGTCTGGACCCGGAGCTTTCCCAGGTTTTATGGAGAACAATGCTCTTTTAACTTCGTTTGTAGTGAACTCCTTTGTTAACATTCTATTCATACTTTCTGTCACCGCCACTGGAACGTCTCTGAGCGCCCGCTCAAAATCACTCAAATTTGAGGAAGTGATTAGATCCATAAAGTAGTTCGCGGCCACTTTTACTATTCCGTTTGCATTCTCAATCCAAACACCGTCCTGGTCCTTCAGCCCCATGATGCGGTTTCGTGCCCTTCTTTGTTTAGTAGAGGCATGAAAGAAACTTGTATTCATGTCTCCTTCCTTAAGCCATTTCACTCTACTCTTCTGCTTCCAAAAGCTTTCTTCCTCCAAGAAGGCATTACAAAATTTTGCCTTTAGCTCCTTTACCTCTTCGTGCGTGGAGTTTTCATCTAGCTGGCATTGGTCAATGCAATCTTTAAGTTCTTCAATGAGCTTCTCAGTGTTGGTTTTGGCGCTCTTTTTCCAATTAGAGATGGCTCGTCGGCAACTCTGAATGTGGTGGGGTAGAGATTTTCTTTTATTCGATGAAATCCTACGCCATCCATCCATAATCGCTTCTCTCAATCCTGGTTTACCTATCCATCTTTTGTCAAACATAAAGTTTCTCCCAATTTTCTGGGGAAGATTCAAGATATTTTCTATAAGAGGTTTATGGTCTGACCCCCACATCTTTAAATACTCCACATTAGTGTGGGAAAATAGGTTATGACAGTCTTCATTGCCCATTGCTTTATCCAACTTGCATTTTACCATATCGTTTTTCTGCCGACCCGCCCAAGACATAGGGTTACCTTGGTATGGAAATTCGACCAGTCCACAATTGTGTACCATTTCCTAGAAAGGAAGAAAGGTTGTTTCAGACCTTTTCCTCCCACCACATTTCTCATGGTTACCCAAAATCTCATTAAAGTCACCTATCGTGAACCACGCGCTCTGTCTACTAATGGCAATACGAGTCAATCTTTCCCAAACATATTCTCGGTATTCAATAACCGGATCTTCGTAAACAAAAGTAAAAAACACACGGTTTCCGTCAATTATCGTTTTAATATCAATAAAACGATCATTCATACATAAGACAGACACCGGAAAATCACTCGCAAAAAATAAAGCAAGCCCTCCACTAAAACCTATTGGGTCGATAGTTAACACACTATCAAACCCTAGTGAAATTTGGAGGTCTTGTAAATACATCTGATTGTTTTTAGTTTCCGATAGAAATAAGAAACCTGGAGAGTAAAAACGACAAATCTCTTCCAGTCGACGAGTTGTATCCTTGGCCCCCGTCCCTTGACACACTACAAGAAACTGTGTAATTTGCGAGGAACATTTCACTAGCAAGTTTCTCACAAATCACGATTTGCGAGGAACTTGCGAGTAAAATATTCCAGTCACAAATGGCTTCTCACAAATGAATTTTACTCGCAGTTTACTTGCAAATCTGCGAGTACCATATAAACTCGCTAGTTCCTCGCAATTTTGCGAGTAATTTGCGACTGCTTATTTGCGAGTAAACTGCAATTACAAAACAGTAGCAAAAAATTGCGAGTGATTTGCGAGTGACCAGTCGTAATTTCCTAGCAAAATTTTGCTAGGAATTTGCCAAAGCTAAGTGTCGTCGCAAATTTTGCTACGAATTTTTCGAGAAATCAGTTTTCTAGCAAATTTTGCTTGGAAATTGCGAGTTATCACTCACAATTTCCAACCAAATTTTTAACTTTTTTTATAAAAATATATATGAAATAAATAAATTTTTTAAATTGAAAATATTTTATAAATTATAAAGAAAACTAAAAAAAACTTTCGAAATATTTGAAATATTTTTAAACGTTTACAAAACCAAATTAAAATAAAACCTAAATCTAATATTGGTTTTACGGTTGCTCCTGTTGCTGGTCCTGCTGCTGTTGCCACTGCTGCAGCTGAAACCATGCAGCGAATCCAGAGTCCGTATTCGACATATAACTAAATATCATAGAATAAGTCTCCATCTGCTGTTTGACGACGGACAACCCATTGTGCGTCCCCGCTAACACAGACTTCGTATGATGTAGCTCCGCCTGAAGCTCGAACTGGGTGTCGCAGATAGGAATCTGAACACCGGACGCAGCTGAAGACGCCTCTGACTGAAGGGAACCAACGCCAAAGATCCGGCCTTTCGACCGGGGAGCGGTCTAAAAAATAAAATAAATAAAGAAAATGTAATATTAAAAAAATTGTTCATATTCTTTTTTATTAAATATTATAAAACTACTAACCTGGGCGAAAGTTTTGTTCTTCTCGAACTGCGATAGACCCGTGGATTGGACCGAGCTATCCGGGTTGTCCATCGACATCTCGATCTCGGCTGCATCAATCTTCGTGGTGACCTCGTTGTAGAGACGTTCAGACTTCGCATCGACCCATGTCTGGTCGGTCCTCTGCTTCGTCTCTTGTAGAACAGCCAACAAATCAACTATCTTGGACTGTGTAGCCTCGACCTATTTTTTTCAAATTCAGTAATTAAAACTACCTTTAGAAATTTAATAATTAAGTACTATTAATATACTAATAATTAATTATAATAATTAGGTAATATACTAATTAATATACTAAATAATAATTAAAATTTTATTTGATATACTAATTAATAAATAATTTACTATTTAATTATTTATAAAATAATTTATAAAAAAATTGACTTACAATTTTACGGTCTTCAGCCCTGAATGAGTTTTGTCTGACCCGGTGGGTCGCATCATTCTTTTGTGTCTTCGGATTCTTCCGGGCCGTAATACAGCGGTCACTCTTCGCCTTGTGCGGATGCCCTGTCCAATGCACGACTAGTCCATCCCGAACGGCGGGGTCCATCCATCCGGGCCTCGCGGTCTCAGGGTTTTGCTGCCACTTCCGCTTCCAGCGGCCGACTTGATTCGGGAGCCGCGCCTTGACTTTTGCCTCGAATTCATCTCGGAGCCTCGCCGTTTGAGACTAATTCCAGTTGTATGTTTGCTGGAAAAAAAATTAGTAAATAAAAAATTAATTAATTTAAAGTATGAAAATAAAAAAAATATTACCACAAAAGAGATGAACCACTCATCGACAGCGGCATGCGGAGTCTTGCTCCAGCTAGTATAGGGCGATGTGTAGTGCCGCTCGAAAATCATCCGAATAGATTTTGCGACGCAGCCATGTCGTCGAACCTAAAAAAATCTTAAATGCTTAGCGAAAACATATATATAAAAAACCAAATTAAAATAAATAAATATATGCACTTACCAAAGTGTCCCGGGAGGTCGCTCGGAGTCTAACACCGGCAAAGAAGCCCGACCCGGTCTCCGAAGTAGAACGTCGAGCGTAATCGGCGCTCCTGGTGGCGTCGGATCAGGTGGGGCCTGGTGTGAAGACTCAGGCTGCGAAGGAAATCCAATAGATGAGAAGGAGTTCGGGATAGGTCTCGAACTCGAACCAGGCGTAGACCTCTGCGTCTGCTGTAGATAAGTTTGATAGGAGTTCGGCTCCATCTATAGTTTGGAAAAGTATATTTTAAAGTTAATAATAAATTTTAATGATTTTTAACAATTTTTAAAAATTTATTGATTTTTAACAATTTTTAATAATTTTAAAATTTATTTATTTAATTTAATATGAATTTAACAAATAATCATTCTATTAATATTGTTAAAATCAAAATATGCAATTTTGTATCTAATATCCATTTACCTAACCTAACTAAATTCCTTAGGCATCCTATCTAATAACCTAACTAAATACTAACTAAGTAAAAAAATAAAATAAATAAAAGAAGATATAAAGCTAACTTTTTTTTGTTGAAGAGGTTGTAGAGAGAGTTGAGAGAGTTTTTTTTAGTGAGATTGTGAGTTGTGTGTGAAATGAGAGAAGTTGGGGCGGGGGAATATATATGTTTAAATGCACTCGCAAATCGGTAGCAAGTTGGTCGCAAATTGTTGCGTTTTCCCCATAATTTGCGTGGGAATTGCGACTGATTTGCGATTAAAATTGTTGTAGTCGCAAAACACTCGCAAAAAAGGTCTTATAATTTAAATTCTGGAGAAAACGCAACTTCGTTATTATAAGAAAGATCTTATAATTTAAATTGTATTACACGCATTTAGAAGAATATCTACAAGAAAGGTTCCATTTATTTACAAAATGTAAAAACAGAAACAGTTAATTTGTAATAAAAATTTTAAAACAATTTTTTGGAAAATGTCATTTGATTGCCTAATTAGGATTACTAAAACTCCTATTGAGGTATAAGATTTACGGTTTAGGGTTTAGGGTTTAAGGTTTAGAGTAAATTTGCGCGTAAATTGCGAGGACCACTCGCAAATTTGCGACTGATTTGCCAGTGTTCCTTGCAATTTACTCTCAAATATTTAAATTAATTTTAAAAAAATCCAGTTTTGTTTTAAAGGTTTTTCGGTAAAGTATCAAATAATTCCAAATAATGTTTTAATTGAAAACAATATTATTTAAAAAAAAATACCAGTTATGGTTAACATGCAACGCATTTCAATATATGTTTTGAATTTATTTAATTATTCTTCATTATTCTAAAAAATAACAAATATTTGAAATTATCTGTCTTATTATTTTTCAATCTTTATTATAACAAACTTTTAAAGAAAATATATTATACATCATATCAATCATCAAATCCTACTTCATTATCATCAGATCCATCCTCTTTATCATCAGATATATATAATTGTAACTATCTTCATCATCAGATCCTTCATCCTCATCATCATCCACATCGTCGTCTAATTCAACCATAGTGTCTTCATTGTCACTTGATTGTACATCCTCAAGCTCTCGTGCAGATGGGTCAACATGTATGACATTTGTCAGTAGATTTAACTAGAGGAACCGTCTCTTCTTATGGCCTATCTTCTTGCAATACAATGTCATCTTCAGATCCGATTATACGACCCCTTGGACTTACATGGATGATAGAAAGCCATCGCTCACATCTTTCTCTTACTTGTGGGTATGGGACGAACGTCACTTGCTCCGCTTGCGAGACGAGTACAAATGGTTCGATTTTTTTGTACCTTCTGTTGGCGTTTACGTCTTTAACACCCAAACTGTCAACTCGAACACATCGACAAACTGTTGGGTCATAGCAGTCGCACATAAATAATACGCAACGAAGATTCAATAGGCCCGGGTATCTAACTTCCAAAATTTGATTTATAACTTCGTAGATTTCTATTTCCCCACGCACGTAAACCCCGTAATTCGCAGTTGACCTCCGAGATCCGTGTTGGTACGTATGAAATGTATAACCGCGGGTGAAATACATCAGTGTCATGACTATCTGGGAAATAGACCCCTGAACCAATTCGTGGAACCAAAGTGGAAACGGAACATCTCCATATTCATTGTTCACCTGAAATAATTATTTAACATGTTAGTATATATATATGTGTATATATATATATATATATATATTTATAAACCGTGAAATTGTTTTAAATACTTACATAGAATTGCATCCACTTAGCAAAATCTCTTTCCTTATACTTTTCGTACTCTTTTTCGGACAAATTGGGATAAGACGCACGAATTTGTGTATCAAATAAGCTACAATAATAAATGTGTTTCCATGTGAGTATATTGTAGATATATTACTAATATTAATTAAATATAACCACTTTAATTACACCTCTACCTTTCAAATGGTTGCACGAAATCACAATTACGTAAAATATATGTGTGGACACTGTGACAGTATGCAAAATCTTCCCACCAAACTTCCTTCAGCTTCCCTTCAAGTCGCCCAATTCGTGAGAAGATGCCAGGCACATCTTGAGCATTATACGTAGGTGCTACGCCGTCATCGTCATATCGCCAAGGTCTATTTTTCTTGGTTGGAACATTTGGGCTGAAGTAATACTGAGTAAAGTGAGAAGTTTCCTCGGTCAAACTTCCGGCGAGGATCGAACCCTCGACTCTTGCAAGGTCTTTAACTTTCTTTTTAAGGTATCCCATAAATCGCTCGAACGGGTACATCCATCTGAAATGCACAGGGCCGGCAAGTGATGCTTCGTGGGGGAGGTAAACCGGGAGATGCTCCATAACATCGACGAATGAAGGGGAAAAAAAAATTTCATGTTGCAAAGCAGCAATGGAATATTACTTTCCAGCTTCGCTATACCATCCTCAGTCAATGTCCGACTGCATAAGTCGCGGAAAAATAGTACAATGCCTAAAAAGCAAATAATAACGAGTTATTATATATTTGTATACTTAACATATACATCGAAATTATATTGATTCAATTAATGTTTGCTTACTTACCCGCTATAGCTTCGTGAGCATGTTGCGGAAATAACTCTCGAAGGACAAAAGGTAAGAGCCGCTGCATAAATACATGGCAGTCGTGACTTTTCATGCCTGAAAATTTTTGTCTCTGCTCAACGCACCTAGAGAAATTTGAAACATACCCATCGGGAAATTTTATTGAAGATTCTACCCAGTCGAATAAAGCTCTCCTCGCTGCATCTGTTAATCAGAAGCTAGGTACTGGTACTTTTCCATCATGTGTAATATGTAGCTCGTTTCTTGCACAAATGTCAACTAAGTCACGTCTAGACTTGACATTGTCTTTCGTCTTACCCTGCACATTCAGAAGCGTATGCATGATATTGTCAAAAAAGTTTTTCTCGATGTGCATGACATCCAGATTGTGTCGAACCAATTGATCTTTCCAGTATGGAAGCTCCCAGAAAATGCTTTTTTTATGCCAATTGTGACTTTCCAAATACCCATCAGGCATGTTCGCTCTTCTATGCCAATTTCCGCCATGCCTCACGATTTCTTGAGTGTCGTAATACTCAATTTCCTGCAAAACATCAGCACCTGTCATATAAACTGGGGCAGAAAGCTTCACAACTTTGTTCCTCGTGAACAATTTCTTATTCCTCCTGTATGGATGAGAGACTGGAAGAAATCGACGATGACAATCAAACCAGCAAGGTTTACGTCCATGCTTCAATTGAAATGCACCTGATTGATGTGCGCAGTAAGGACATGATAACCTGCCATGAGTTGTCCAACTAGATAGCGAACCGAATGCGGGAAAGTCACTTATGGTCCACATAAGGACCGCACGCATCTTAAAATTCTGCTATTGTGATTGGTCAAACGTACGTACTCCTGCATACCATAAATGTTGCAACTCATGGATAAGAGGTTGAAGGAAAATGTCTAACGATTTCTTCGGATGCTTAGAACCAGACACTAGAATGCTCATGAACAAAAACTCCCTTTGCATGCACAGTTCCGGTGGGAGATTGTAGGGCGTCAAGATGGCAGGCCATAACGAGTAGTTTCTACCAGACATACCGAATGGACTAAACCCATCTGTACACAAACCAAGATACACATTTCTACTCTCGTTAGTGAAATCAGGATATACCGTTTGAAAGTGTTTCCATACTTTCGCATCAGACGGATGTCTAATTTCTCCATCTTCAGTTGTATGTTGTGCATGCCATCTCATGGCAGCCGCTGTCTCCTCAGAA
Organism: Anastatica hierochuntica; assembly: GCA_900406275.1. NCBI lineage: Eukaryota > Viridiplantae > Streptophyta > Magnoliopsida > Brassicales > Brassicaceae > Anastatica > Anastatica hierochuntica. The sequence goes on along the minus strand of OVAN01008666.1, from coordinate 6,769 downwards.
AGATATAGACACTTCAGTCTGTCCGTGATTGGCAAGTACCACATCCGCTGAAATGGTACACTTGTACATCCAGTAGTAGGTTGATATCTTGGTTTCCCACAAAAGCGACACTCCTGCAACTTTTCATCATCTTTCCAAAATATCATGCAGTTGTCGATGCATAAATCAATCATTTCAGATGGTAACCCAACACTGGAAACCAATTTACGAATTGCATAATAAGACTCAGGCGAATTATTATCCGAAGGCAAATACTCCTTAAATAAATCAGCCCATGCATCCATGCAATTCTCAGGTAAATTGTAATCACTTTTAATTGTCATCATCCTAGATGCTAATGATAATTTAGATTGTCCTTCTCTACATCCATTGTAGATAGGTTGATTCGCAGCGTCTAACATATCATAAAAAAATTTAGCATCTAAGTTCGGTTCCTCGTAATTTGGAACACCAGCAAATGTAGCATTTTCATTAAAAACAGATGGTGTTTCCTGAAATGCTTCCGTAACCATATCATGAGACCTATTTTCTATTTCATGTTGACGAAAACTTCCTCTATTTAAGTTCCTACGACTAGAAGTACCTTCATCAACATTAGAACTTTCCCCATGCGAAAGCCAAGTATAGTAATTTGGTGTGAAACCTCTATTAAATAAATGTCTCTTCACGTTATCTATAGAGATATACTTCTTATTCCGACATTTTTGACAAGGGCAGAAGATTTTACAGTTCTCCTGCGCTAGGGGGTTATTAGTTGCCTGGTATATGAATCCCCGCAGACCATCACGGTACTCTTTTGTAACTTCACCGGTATCTGGGTCCCTCTGCCGATACATCCATCCTCGCAAGGCAAAAATTTCGTGCTCCGAAACAGACATTTTTTGTTTTGTTATTATTTTTTTTTGGAATTGTGATTTGGTGAAGATTATGGGAGGGTAGAGGGTTGTATTTATAAGAAAAATTGCTACTTATTTGCTTGGAAATTGCGAAAGCCAGGTTTGCTAGAGAATTGCTACGAATTTACTAGGAATTTGCGAGTGAAAATTTTCTCGCAAATATTAGTTACTCTTGTTAAAAACGTTTATTTTCATAAATTTGCGATCGCATTGCGAGAGAAAAAATTTCTCTCACTCTTTAGTCGCAAATCCCTCGCAAATTTACAATAGAAAAGGTTAGTCGTAATTTATTTGCAAAATTTGCGACCAACTTGCGAGTAAAACGTTTTCACTCACTTATTCCTAGCAAATCACTCGCAAATTTGCGAGGAAACATCTTTTCTCGCAAATCAATCGCAATTTTGGGACTGATTTGCGAGAAAACTTTTTCCAAGCAAATTTGCGAGCAATTTGCGAGTGAAACAATTTTCCTTGCAATTCACTCGTAAATTTCACGCAAATTTGCGACTGCAATTTTTTCTAGCAAATTTCTCTCGCAAATTAACTGTTTTTTTATAGTGACAATTCCATACTAGGATCCTCATTCTGGGAGGTTGGATGGGTTCTGGGACCCCATCAAACCTTCCTTGGTAATATCCTTCATGGTTTTCACTGATGTAAACTCCTCATCTCGAGGGACAAGTTGTTTCTTCACATTCGTTGCCTTTGGAGCTTCCACGTTCCCCTTCTTCGGTATTCTCAGAGAGCTCCTAGAAAGATACAGAAGCATCTTTTTTAGGCAGCCCTTTTCAAATTCCTTGGGCTTTTAAGTGCTTTTATCTTTGGACCCAAGTTTTTCCTCACAACACCTTTCTTCTTATCTAATTGGGCCTTGTTAATTTGGCCCATACTATCCATTGGCACCACGATCTCCAATCCCAGATCCACCTTCCACCTTCTCTATCTCCATCTTCGTTGTCGCGACTTGCTTCTGTTGTCGTGGTCCTTCTTTCCGACGGCTCACCGAAGATGGTGATCCCACCTGGCCCACCTCAGTTGACCGACCGCGTCGTACTGGCCGAGCTATCTCAGACACAGTTCTCTCAGTGCTTTCCTCATCCTTCTTCTGTGGAATTGTCATCGTGTTCTCCACCATCTGGTGATTTTTCATCTCCAATCGTGCCAGGTCCTCCCCCAGAAGATCATCGTTCTCATCGATGAAGTTACTGTCACTCAATTCCTTAAGCATCTCCTCCATTGTTCTCCCATCTTCCTCACCATTCACTTGTAAGTCTATTTCCAATTCCTCAGCTAGTTTCTCCCAATCGTCCGGGGTCTTGGTCCGTTCCAGAGAAGACTTTTTCTCCGCCATTGCCAGCGGGACATCACCGCCTTTTGACATATTAGCTGTTGGAGGTTTAGCTATCTCACCCACCGGTGGATTCATCTCGTTGTTGGTTCCAAGGACAAAATCTCCTACTATGGGAAGGGAGGCCTTATCAACAACCTTTCCTTTCTTCAGAGCCGAAAACTTAGGGTAAGCTTCCTCCATCATCCTCCTTTCCATACTGGTTTCTCTTGACTGTCATGAGCTTCTTTGACGTCCTTCACTCTCTCTTGGGATCTTGAGTCGTTGTTGATGTGCGCGAGTTCTTGTAGGTGAGTTGCGGCGTCGATTTGCATCTTCCCTTCCTCTTTGAGACTGATCTATAAGGGCTATCTGAGAACACCTATGGCCTCTGCTATCGTGTAGCACGTGGCTTCTTCGACGAGAATCGGAAGATGAGTGTTTGGAAGCCTCTCTGCTCCAAATTTGAGGTGAGTTTGAGTAACCCTGGTCTTTATATCCCACTTCTGGACTGTTCTCAGAAAACTTAGTTCCTTCATTCCCCAGGAATAGGTTGCGGCGGACTGGCTTCCTGGCCTGGGCACCAAGAACCTGAGAATCTGCTTGAGCTCAAGATTCTCCTCCAGAAGCAGTCGGGTGCTTTTGTAGAGTCAGTTGTTTTCCTCCATGGTACTTATCTCTGCTCTCTTCTCTCCTTTCATGTCTTTGTCTTCCATTTCTGTTACTTCTTCTTTGTTCCTCGGACAGTTTGGGACAAGTCTTCTCCTCATGAGAGATCATGTGGCATGTAAAGCAGTAACAGTAAAGCTTCTCGTATTTCAGGGTGACAGGTGTGGTTCCAAAGGAGAATTTGGCTTTCTTTGAGAAGCTTAACGGTTCGTGACATCAACAGTCACCTGCATCCGAGCCCTTGTTGAGTCAAGCAGCTCAAGATGTCCAATGGATTCTCCAATTTTGTCAAAAGCTTCATCTTTCCAAAGGTGAGTTGGTAATTCTTGGACTTGTATCCATAATGCTATTGTGTTGGGGAAGTCATCTTGGATGGTCGACTGCCATCTCTCAAGAGCAAAAGTCTATTCATTGAAGTGACAAGGACATTTGCGCGGCACTTTGTTCATGGCTTCTTCCGTGGTGAAGTCAAGTTGGAATCTTCCATTTCCAAGGTTGGTACTTTGAACTTCGCCTTCAACATCCCAAATGTTAGCCTTAGGCATGTATGTAAGAAATGTCTCTATGCCTCTTTCTTCATGAAAGGTTCTTCCCACTAGGGAGAATTTGTATTTCTCCACCAAATCTGAGAAATCAAAGTAAGGTATCTCTATTGGCGCATCATCCTCCTCCTCCCTGAGCCGGCGAGGGCTTGGTCTCCACCAACTGGGGTAACAACTTGAGCTAGGTCTTGAAGCCATGTTCTTCGACGTTGAGAGCTTACTGAGAGTAGAAAATAAGCACCAGAAAATAGTACAAAGCTAGATTGCTTCACGAGAGCTGTTGAGCCACTACAATATACTACTTTCTGCTTTGACCCACCAACAAAAGAGGAAAGTCAAGGGAATCCAAGGTCAATCGAGTTCCAAGGCTGGGAGAAAAGAGAGAGGAAAAGAGAAACTTCTAAAAGAGTAAAAGAAAAGTGGTTGAGATGTTGTAAGGGGATAGAACTAAGCATGGAGTTTGAAAAATGTGTCTTCTTTAGGCAATCTCTTGGGTTTGGAGCCTGAGAGAAAAGCATTGCTCCCTCGTGACTTCTATAATAGGTAATCTATATAGTATTCTAGATTAGTTAATACAAACGACTATTCATTATTAGGTCATACAAACTTATAAAGATTTGAAAAACCACAATCTTATGAGTTAATAAATATAAAGAACATTGATAATTTATGATTTAATTAAATAAAGAATATGTTTAATTTATGCTAGTGATCGAGTTAATAAGATATCAGAGAAAAATCGTAGATTACCTTAATTATGTTAAGAATAACAAATAAACTAAAAGAAGAGATCAAAGAACATGAAAAGTGGAAGAAGAGATTTGCTAGCAAAAGAGAAAGCGGAAAATGAGATATTAGATTAGTTAAGATCATGTCTATTCTATAGGGTTTCTTAAAAGTTGAAGAAACTTTTATATATGTATGTATAGGAAACACAATAAATATATGTTGAATATTTTTAAAAATTAAATAAGGTTAATATAGTAATTTACGTAGTTTTTTTTTATAATTCAGAGGTAAATCCTAGGCTTTAATCGATCCAGATTAATTTTCTGGAGGAGAGTAGCCCACAGATAGATTCTCTCTCCGAATTTGTAAATTGGCCGAAAGCAAGGACATATACACGTATGGAGTGTCCAGAGACAAACATGAGGTAGTTTGGGAATTTACACGTGAAGTAATTTACATAGTTTAAACTAACAAAATGTTTAGATTCATAAAAATAAGGTGAAAACCCCTTTTTAGCTAATTTTCCCAAAAGGTATTTTCATTTCCCATTGGACACTTATTCTTTTGGTAAACGGTGTAGTTTATATATATATATATATATATATATATATATATATATATATATATATATATGTGTGTGTGTGTCACGTATGGGGAAAACTGTCTTAATGGCGTTATCTTTTTTTTTGTCACGATGGCGTTATCTATATCAATAAAATCGTTTGGTCCATTGTAAAATTTGTTTTATGAAATCTTGGCGGAGAGTCAAAGTGGAACACATGCACTAAATTTAAAAATTGAACGACTGAACAAGACATGGGTTGAGTTGTTTCCAATAATTGTAATGGGACCTACATTTTACTAAAAGTTTTAAACATCCACAGTTCCAATCTTGTCCGACTTTAGTCTATGGTTGGTTACAATTTAGAGTACGGTATTTTAGCACGTGGGACGGTGCGAAAAGTTTCCTACCACAATTTATAGAAGACTCGATTATCAAATTATTCAAAATTGAACGGTAATTTACATAAAAACTCCTCTCTCCCCCCTCATTAACTTAATGCGTGATTCTTTTCGCGTTTTTCGAAGGGTTGCGTGAGTGCCACTGTGGTTTACCACCAATTATAGGGTTTATTTTAGTTGATTCATCCGTGTGAAATTGTGTAGTGGTATAACTCTCTTTAATCGAGAGGTATCAAGCCTTTTTTGTTTAGGGAAAAAAAAGATGAAGTTAAAAAATATTGTTTTTGTTTAGATATTATAACAACTAACAACTTTTTAAAAACATGTGTTGTAAGTTCAAATATACCAATTTAAAAGAAAATCGAAACTATATTTTAATCTAGATTATTTTTGAAAAAAAATTAAAATTTAAAATATTACTCTCTATAAACATAGTTTTTAACGTGATGTATTCACTTCTTAAATTCAACTCATTGTTTTACATGTAAAATTTCTTCTTCTCTTTTCTTATTTTTGTTACTGTTGTTTCTCTTTTTTTTTTATTCATATAAATTTTTTTTGTCAAAATCTTGTTCATGATTTATGATCATAAGTATGTTCCTCTATGCTCAACTTCAATATTTTGATTATAATATTATATAGTTTCGTTATTGATCATACATATGATCATTTAGCTTTGTGTTTTTTTTTTTAGTTTGGTACTACTTGAAAATTAATAATTTAAGTTTTGTTGTTATGCAGCAAATATGGCGACCGCGATTCCAACACAAGATATTTCACAATCATCCGTTGAGGTGATTTTTAAAAACCATAAATACTTCTTATCATTTGAAAGAACTTGTTAAAAACTATTTTTGAAAATTACTTTTCTTGTTTCTTTGAATTTTTTTTCTATAATGATGTGCTAAATTACCTTAGATACTTTTAAAAATATTTTAGTATAGTTATACGGATATATTGAATCCAATTTATCCAAATACCAAAATGACAAACTTATGCGTATGCATATGATATATATTACTTGACTTTATACGTCTCATAATTCATCAAAACTAAAACACATTTTTGATATATAATAAGTTATATCTATTTACAATCTAAAATCCGTGTTTGACAACAATTTAAGTCTAAATATCCATAGAATATATAAAATAAAAAATCAAGAACTTCTCGTGAATCTCTGATGCAATCTATTATTATTATTATATGAGCTGAATATAACATTAGTCAACTTTTAATTAAGAACATTGGTCAGTCATTCTATCGCAAACCTTACATATATCCGTTAGCAAGGGACCCAAATATTCTCGGTAAATATATAAAGAAGCATTTACACTGTTTTTTTTTAAAGATAATTTACACTGTTAATTATCTGGTTTGATTTTGAGAGGAATTGTATATATAAATATAACTCATTTATGTATGAAGTAGGTAGCCAATTTTACGCAATAGTATTGACAATAACTTTGAAGTAGTGTTGACTAGAGAAAATTAGGATGTAAACTTTTGGTAGTTTTTTTTTTCATAACGACATTTTTCCAATTTTCTTTTTTAAATATTATTTATTTTTTATATAAATATTAATTTTCATATTTTTTAATTTTTATTTGCTTTACTTTTTAGCCAAAGTTTCATTGGACCCC
>OVAN01008665.1:0-17868 GCA_900406275.1 Anastatica hierochuntica | reverse complement strand
GCTGGGGGGCTAACTGTTGGGGTCGAAAATGGTAACATCGAAATCGACGCCTGAAACTTCCGGAGGCCTACAAGCACAATCCATGTGAAGTATTTCTGCAATGATTCCATTTCTTCATCAGCTGCTAACCTCCACATGTCTGCATTCTGATCTCTCATAGCGGATTGAAAATCTCTAGGCTCAACTACATCTCCATCTTCAGCCACATACATAGCTAAGTACACATAATCATCTAGTTTCCTTGGAGGTCTGGTCTCTCTCCTGGTTCTGTCACGAGCCAGCTGATATCCCTCAAGAGATGTACTCATTGTGCCTGTTCCTTCATGAGAAATATCATCATCACTATCATCTGGTATTACCTTTTGTGTCATTTCTGAAGTTTCTCCTGACCCTTGACCTTGTCCCTGGGAGACTCCACCTAAAACAGGATCCCTGATGGAAGATGATCCCAGAATGACATCCAGGAATGCTATGTTGTCATTCTCATTCTCTCCTGACCTGCACACAACATCCTTGTACAACTGTTTCTCATTGAACACCACATTTCTGCTTAACAGACATCTCTTATCCTCAAGTGACCATAGCTTGTAGCCCTTTACCCCTGATGGATATCCAATGAAGACCCCCTTCTTTGCTCTTGGCTGTAGTTTCCCTTCATCTGAGTGATAGTAACACACACTTCTAAACCTCCTCAGGTGATCATAACCTGGAGTAGTCTTTGACCATAGTTCTTCAGGCACCTTTCCTTCTGTAGCTTTTGATGGGGTCCTATTTATGAGATAGACCACCGTGTTGACAGCTTCAACCCAGAATGCTTTAGGTAAGCCTGACTCTGTGAGTAAGCTTCATACTCTCTCTAGTATAGTTCTATTCATCCTCTCTACAACTCCATTTTGTTGTGGAGTATAAGGTATTGTCCTGTGATGAGAGATACCACTAAGCTTACAGTAGTCATCAAATTCCCTATTGCAGAACTCCAATCCATTATCAGTTCTCAAAGTCTTTACCTTCATCCCTGACTGGTTTTCCACCAAGGTTTTCCATCTCACAAAATTATCAAAAGCCTGATCCTTAGTGATCTGAAAAACCACCCACACTTTCCTAGAAAAGTCATCAATCAAACTTAAGAAATAGTGACAACCCCCTAGAGATGCTGGTACATTAGGTGAACCCCACAAGTCAGCATGTATATACTCTAAACATGCTTTACTTGTGTCTTTATCTGTACCAAAGCTAGATTTGTGAGACTTTCCATACACACAACACTCACAGAACTGGATAGTTGAACCTCTAACAGTCTTCAAATACCCCTTCTTAACCAGAGATTCAAGAGCATTTTGTCCTATATGCCCAAGTCTACTGTGCCAGAGACAAACATCATTTGCATCAGTCACAGCATTAGACTCACCCAACTGACTCTTCCCTTCAAGAAAGTATAGTTTCCTCATCCTTTTACCTTGAACTACAATCCTATCCCCTTTCTTAATGTCTAATATACCAGCCTTAGATAAGAAAGAACACCCCTGATCTTCAAATGTGCCCAAAGATAATAAATTTCTGGAGTACTGAGGTACATACCTGACACCAGAGATGGAGACCAGGTTCCCTTCTGAGGTCCTCACAGCTCCATCTTCAAACTCTTTCAGACTTGTAAACCAGTCTCTTCTTGGAGTCATGTGAAAAGTACATCCTGTATCAAGAATCAAGACTTCATTGAAGTCAATTATCTTAACAGCATTTGCCTCTTCTGCTGACAGAGATTCAAAAAATTCTATTGAGGTTACTGCAGATGCTTCTCCTGATGGCTTTCCCTGTGTCTGCATTTGAGTTTTCTTAGGATAGTTTCTTTTGAAGTGTCTTTCATCCCCACATATCCAACACGTTGGTTTACCACCTTTGCTCTTGTCTTTACCCTTTGTCTTACCCTTATTCTTGTTATGATAAGAGTCTTTGTTAAAGCCTTTTCCCTTGCTGTTGGAATGAACAAATAGGCCTTCTCGTTGAGCTTTTTGACCTTTTCCACCAGCCCAAAGCTCTAGTTTCTTTGAGTTTATTGTACTTATAACTTCTTCAAATGTCAAGGTAGCTTTTCCATATCTCAGCGTGTCTCGCAGCTGATCAAACTGCTTAGGCAGAGACATCAGAAGAAGAATGGCCATATCTTCATCTGCTATAGTCACCTTGACATTTTCTAGATCTATTATAATCCTCAAGAACTAATCTAGATTATTTTCCAATGACAAAGATTCATTCATCTTGAAACCATACAATCTTTGCTTCAAGAGTATTCTATTTGGTAAAGACTTTGACATATACAGAGAATCTAGAATCCTCAACATCCCAGCTGCAATACTTTCCTTGATAATCTTCCTAGGCACTTTATCTGTAACACTCAAGATTATTGTGCTTCGTACCTTTCTCTGCTTTTCCGAAAGATATGCATCTACATCTTTAGATTCTGCAGCCTTAGTTTCTGCTGATTTCTCTTTAGGTTCCTCCTCTTTCATCGTTTCTCCAAGCTTTGCTAGTTCTAGCTCTTGTTGTCTGAGAGGATCTATTAGCCCCAGAATCTCCAAAAGAGCTAGCAATTTCTCTTTCCACAAGTTGTAATCAACCAATCCATTGAACTTTTCCATCTCGATTGTGCGGAAGACATCGCGATGATGCAAGATCACAGAATCAACTCAATCACCTTCTTGTATCTTTGATTCGAACACTTGGTGCTCTGATACCAATTCTTGTAAAACCTTCAAAGATCTTGAGATGTATTGAGAGATTGATTCAGGTTTTAGCTTCATATTGTTTACTTGTTTGTTTGAGATTGAATCGAGAATCTACACTTGAGCACACACACGATTTATCCAGTTCAGGTGATAAACTTCACCCTACGTCTGGCCGAGGAGCTTCCCCGAAATTCACTAAGATATTTAGAACACCGTCGCCGGAATTACAATAGAACTCACCGGAAAAACTCTCTCTGAAAGAAACACTCACCAAAGAATCATCGCTCTCTGTTTTTCCTCTCTCTTGATACATTTTGTTTCTCTCACCCGAAACCCAAGTTGAATCACTTCCTCTCTCTAGAATCGATCTCTGTCTTATCTTCAGCTTGATCGATCTTCAACAGAACCATAACAACCTCCTCATGGCCGTTATAACATTCCGTTAGACTCTGTTTCGAGAGATGAAGCTTCTTTTCCAAAACGACATCGTTACCTCTTTTGCAATACCCAGAGATAACCAAGAGACTTAACCAGCCTCTTAAAACCCGGTTTAGTTTTCCAGATTTGAGCTCAAACCTTCTGGATGTTCTAGTGTCTTTGACCAACACTTATAACAAGAAGTATTTTCCCTCTATTTGTGGTATATCAAGTAATTTCAGATCAATTAATGTGTTATGGAGCATTATGAATCTAAATGAATAAAAGTCGGTTTTTGGACAGTTTCTGAGCATCAGAAGTATCGTCCATGATGAAGGTCTTTCCCTTAATGGATTTTGATGGACCTTGGAGAAGAGCTATATATTTAAATTAGATTTTATATAAAATTTGTTTCACAACATTTGGAGCAGTGGAAAAAGAGTTACACCAATTACACTGAAGACTGATCTAGCTATTTTGCAGATGAAGAGGACAAAGAATGGATGAAAGGAAGGTAACTTGGGTCTCTCATGTGGGGTAAAGTTTTACCCTAGTTAAAACTTAGCTGCAAATGTACATTATCCGTAGTAATACTTAGGGGTCAAATCCATAAGGACTACAAGTCACACTTAAAACATGTATGACTTTGGACTAAGCTAAGAACAAGATATGCAAGGGTGTTGTCACTGTGTTTATTTGGTTTTTATGGTTTTATGGATGCCAATGAACTTACTCTATATGCTAATGTACAGAGGATATATCAATGAAAAAATATGCATCAAAAAGCAGAAAGTTAAAATAAGCAAGCAGGAGTTAAAAATGAATAGGGCATAAAGTTTCAGTCTAGAACACAACCACTAACGTAAATACTCTCCACTTTTGAGGTTCGAGATTCTATGTTTAATATCAAAAGGACCTAGATTTTTGCCTTCAAATAATAAACATGCATTAAAATGATCAAAACTGATTGTTCACGATTCTAAGTCGATCCAGTTTTGTTGCCTACTTATAAAGGCTCACCAACTACTAGTTCTAGCGGTAAGTCAAGCTTTTCGATTGGATACCACTATATTTTATTCACGTACCAGCTTTCATAGGAGAATAGCATTAATGAATGAGTAAAGGTGATAACGACATTGATAAAACCTAATCAAGTAAATTCATTTACTCCTTGAAATATACAGTCTAACATGCAAACTAATAGATTAAAAACATATAAACACAAAATCGATCATGGCAACAAGCATTTATATCAAATCAAAGGGAGAAGGATTGATACAACCGAATGATGGAAAATATACGGATGTATTGAGATGAGATGGTTCCTTAGGATGCTACAAGGGGCACAACCGCAAAGGTTGTCGCCCCTGCATCCTTTGGTACTTATTCGATTTAAAACCTAAACAACTCTCTTCAAAACAAAAGCTAAAAGCAACCAATTATAGTACATTTCCTCATTAAGTCTAAAGTGGAAACCGAACCTTTAAGTCCTATAAATGGTAGGCTTCGTGTAAAGAGGTCTTGAGTTTAGTTCTTGGGAATAAAATTGCTTAGAATAGACCCACTTCAGTGTGGGGAATGTCTGGTTCGAAACCCAAATGGTCTTCCTTTTATTTTTGTCTTTCTACACATTCTTCATCTAGGAGACAGCTTGACCAGTCTTTAGTAAAATCAGTGTCTATCGCTCCAAATGATACAAGACAACCTTGATCTTAAATTTAATTCAACTTTTTAGCTCTTGTTCAAATTTCAACAAAATCCATTTAGGACAAGGCCTTCATCTCGAATGATAATTATGATGCTCGGAATATGGCCAGAAACTGACTTTGCTCCAAATAGCTCCAAAAAGCTCCAAATATCATTGGTTAACCTGAAATGACTTGAAATACCAAAAATAGAAGAAAAATACTTCTAATCGTTGAGAATTGCATAAAAACACGAATTAAAAATACTAAAATCTAAAGGAAAAGTGGTAAAGTAATGGTGTTATCAGTTTCCAACCAGACATTCTCCAGACGCAAGTGGCTCTATTAAAAGCCTTTTAAACCCCAAAGACTAAGCTCAAGGTCCCTTTACATGAATCCCAAAATTCGGAGGACTTAAGGCCTGATTTTACTTGTTTGATCTAATGGTGGGATTGTACTACAATAGTTGTTTTTTTTTGCTTTTATTTCGAGGAAAAGGGTGTCGTGCCTAAGGAGGCAAAGGGTGTCGTGCCCCTTGTTCGCCTCCATAGGATTCATCTCAGCTCAATACATGCATATTTCTTTCATCATTTGGTTTATCAATACTTCTCCCTTTGATTTGATATGAATGCTTGGTACCATGATTGATTTCTTGTTTACATGCCTTTGATTTATTATTCATGTTAGATAGTAGATGAGTCAATGAATTTGCTTGAATTTAATTACTAAACGATTAGGGTATATCAACAACGTATCATCTCTTTGAACAATATTGTTATTTGCTGCTAGGCAGTTTGCGAGTAGATCTAAAGTAGTATGCATTCCATAAGCTTGACATACTATCAAAACTAGTATTTGATGAGCGTTTCTAATTATGCAATGAAAGTGGACCTACTTATAATTGTGAACAATCATCCTTGATTGAATTAATCAATGTTTAATTACTACAAGGTTGTCCAAAAGACGATGTCCCTTGGTGATTAGATATAGGATCCCGAACCTCAAAAGTGGAGAGGATTTACATTGTTGGTTGTGTTTTAGACCGAAACATTATGCCCCTAGTCGAGTTTTAATATCTGCTTGTTTACTTTAGCACTATGATGTTTGATGCATATCATATCACGGATCTATCCTTTGTATATTGGCATGTACAATAGGTTCATTTACATTTATAAAACCATAAAAACAAAATAAAAACGTGACAAAACCCTTGCATATTTTGTTTTTAGTTTAGTTTGAAATCATATTAGTTCTAAGTGTGAATAACTTGTCCCTCTGGATTCTATCCTCAAGTATTACTGCGAATGATGTACACTTGTACCTAGGTTTTAATTAGGGTAAAACTGACTACATATCAAGCTTTTGGCGCCGTTGTTGGGGACTAGAATTGTTTACCGTAGGATTTAGTTCTACGATTAAGGTTAGGGAAATTTCTCTTTTTTTCTATGTTGTAAAATTTCGATTTTTTTGTTAGGAAATTTCGGTTTTCTTTGAAAAAATTAGGTTTGCTCTAAATTCTTTAAATTCTTTTAAGATATTAACACTTAGGATATAGGTAAATTTACTAACAATTTCGTGCCCCCTTTTTCTTTGTAGATAATAACACTTAGAACTATCCTTAATCTAGTAGGAATCTAATTTTTCCATTCTACTAACTTATTTATATGTTTCTCTTGTGCTTTACAAGGAAAATACAAGGAACCAGAGCAAACATTTTGATACCCAAAACCTCTCTAAAGCCACAAATGAAATTTTTGAAGGATCGAACAACCCTAATCTTCATTCAATCAAGTTCATGGAAGTTACTCAGTACTACCCTCATTCTTATCAGCTAGAGAGAGACTATGTTGAACCGAGAGATCAAACCCTAAGAGAACATGATTGGAGACGAAGTACAAGTCAAGAAGTCACTCAACGAGGCTGATATCTTGATTCTATACCACTGGAAAACTCAAACGAACCCAAGAAAGAAGACTACACTTCACAACCATGAAACAAGATCCCTGAACTGAAATCTCCACAGTTTTCTTCTCCATGAGCAACTACAATATCTTCGACGACCTAGAACTCCAAGGTCAGATGTATCACGACCCTTATCTCATTTTATATGTCTTTATATGCCCTTAAAGTCTCTTGAGTTCAAGGTCGACCACTTGATAGAGAAGCTTCTCGAAATTCTAAGCGACATGGAGCAGATAATCTATACAACCATATATAACCGAAATTTCATCCTTAAAGAGAAGATTGAGAAGCTTGAACTCATGGTTCGAGGCTTAGACATGCGTCTAAATCACATACAAGAGCCTGTCCAAGATCTTCAACACCTTTTTCCTGCAAAAGTCTGAAGAACCCTAAGAAGACAATGAAAATCGCCTTGAAGAAAACTGAAACGTAAACGTTATGGACAACATGTCCTCTTTTGCTGAGGACATGGAAACTAAGAAAAGAAATTTTTCGTTGGATTATAGGATAATAAATCTTAGGATCAATAAGTTCAAAGATGAGTTGGATGAGAAGATCAAGCAGCTAGAAGACAATCTGGATAATTTGGTGCCTAGTGCCAATGAAACTGACACAATGATGGAAGATGACCAACATGATGCGAAGGAAAACATAGGAAGAATAGACCAAAAACCCCTGAGATTGATGACAGCAAGATCAATCTAGATCTCCTAAGCTCTCATCTGAAAGATTTCGAGAAGAAACTAGTGGAGAATGAAGAAAACTCCACCAATTTAATCATTAAGCTTAATGGCCTGAAGGGAGAGATCCTAGCTTTTGATTTCCAGCCATTATACTATCAAAGATAGCCCTAAGGAGTGGAACCACAAAGCCCTTTAAGAGCACAACAGGGATCCGAGAAACTCAACCGAAAACTAGGTCTCGGTCAGAGGACAAAAACGACAATGTATACGTGGGAACAAGATAACCAAATTCTTCCATTTCAAGCGATAATTGAAAGGCATTTTCCAGGGTAAGTCGAGAGCTACCAGTTGATATGACGTTGGATAGAGCATGAGCTACTCAACGGGAGCTCATGAAGTGTTTTGAAGACAATATACAAGACTTCCACAACATAGAAGCAATGTTTAACAAAATCAGGGACCCTTGCAGGTGTTTTATCACACTCCAGACATTGAAGGATCCTAGGCTCTTCGTTATCAAATGTTCAATCAACAAAAAAGTGTTTGAGAATGCTTTATGCAATTCTAGGACTGGAGTGAATCTCCTACCAACACACACAGCAAAATGTCTTGATTTTACAAACCTAAGGCCTTCGGAAATGTGCATCATCTTCGCAGATGGATCGATAAAAAGACATGCAGAAGCACTATGTGGAATCTATATAAAATTAATAATGTTCTTTTGCCCACTGACTTTCAAGTAATTAAACTATCGACGAATCATTCGTCAAGCTTGATACTTGGAAGAAGCTTTTTTCCAACTGTAGGTGCTCTTATGGATTGGTCAAATGGAAGAATGCACTTAATTCATACAAACAAATACCTTTTCTATAAGATAGCACCTCTTGGATATCCAGCAATAGAAATTCAGTGTCCTCAGCCTATTCAAAGAGTTGCATTGGAGGTAGAAGCACAAGAAAAGGAGAAAATATCATCTCAAGGGTCTACAATAAGAGGATGGAGACAACACTTTCTATTGAGGCATCCTCACGTTTAAAAATTCTTAGGAGTCGAGCTAATTGTTGGGGTCAAAAATGGTTACGATAAAATCGATGCCGAAAAGAGTAACGAAAGCATCATCTCTCTTTCGAAAATGAAAATCGCGAAAAGATTAACAATTATGAGGCTCCTTCCATTATGTCAATCTCCTCTCGACCAAATGTCGAAGATCCGCGTCTAGCAATCCATAAGCGAACCCTTCGCAAAGTCCAGTAACTCGCGGGAAATTAAACGCGTGAATAATGAAATCAACATCCGAGACCTCTGAGAGATCTCGGTAAACAACATCCGGAGCGATAAGAAGTCACCGTAAACGATGGTAAACCGCATCGCTTCGAAAATACGATAAACACAAACAACGGCAAGTCAGGACGCTCATTGGGCGCCCAAACCTAAATTTGGACGCCCAATGGGCGCCCAGACCCACGGTCTAGGCGCCCAATGGGCGCCCGGACCATGCTTTCGCGATTGTCTTCTCCTTCGAATCCCAGCTCAAGCGTTACTTGTTTCGTCTCGATCAAAATCTCCGTTGAAGTTTCGCGGCAATAACCGTAAACACTTAAACCTTTCGTAAAAACTTCATATCGATCGTATGAAACGATAATGGTTAGCTCAAACACCGACATTGTCTTAACCATACGATCTGACGTATAATATCGTAAAACCGTCACCACATAGTCGTACGAAGAACGATTTCTCCGTAAGAAATCATAAAAATCGCTTTGTCGCTAAACGACTCACGAAAACCCAAAATGCGACAAAATCCCACTTACGATTTCAGAACGAGAACCGGCCCAATTGCGTCAACGATCTACCCGAGGTTCCCGAAAGATAAAAGGAAAATACGATAAAGTCAAGATCTGAAGATAAATATGGAAAATTCGTAAGAGTATGGAATATTCCTGAAAAAATGGAATATTTCAGCGAAAGGATATGCACGAATCTAGGGCGGAAAAGGAAACAAATTTAACCTACGAAGGCATATAAAAGGAGGGCTAAGGAGAAGAATGAAAGAGAGAAATTTCGTCACCACAAAACACTTAGAAAGTTAGGGTTTTTTTTTTGTTTTTCGTTAGCGAGCTACGACTCAACTAGGTTTACGAGTTTACGCTGTTAGATCTAGCGTTCTCGCCAACAGTTCTTGTGGCCACGACTTTACACTAGTTGTAAACGCTCAAATAAGAATTCAGAATAAGATCTCTTTCACTATACTTCGTTTATGATTTCTGCTTACTTTCGATTTACTTTTAGTTTACGATTTTTTATTACTGTAACTTCGTTATCTACGAATCCTGTTTACTTTTACTTTGCAATCTCTTTACGTTTAATTCATCGTCTGTTTTCATTGCGTTCTGATCTCTTGTTATTTGGCCTAGCAGAAATCCGGGACCTGAGGGAAAGTTGGGGTTTCCTGACTTTCCTTCGATATCGTAAATCGACAGTGCGAATTTTGGTTCCCACAGTTTGGCGCTAGAAGGAGGGGGCCTATTCGCGCAGGGTACGGATCAATCTAACTCGTAGCCGCAAAACGCTAGATCGAATATGACTATAAACGACCAGAAAAATTAACCAGCTCGTGACGGCGACAACACCAACAACAAAGTTGACAGCACTCCAATCACGAAAAACACCGCGGTCAACGCTGATGCAAACACCGCGGCGTTCGAGGAGATCAAAAAGATGTTCTCGAATCTTGAACAGAATTCGACCGAAGAAGACAAACTTACTAGCTCCCTCGCTAAACAGGTTGAAACCCTAACTGCGAGGACTAGAACCATCCTTCCGCGTGGAGCTACCAGACTCCGCGGAAGGAGACTCGACTTCACCACTCCGCGTGACTTACTCCCAAACGCACAGGAAAATCCATTGGAACAAAGCCACGATGTAATCACCCCTGTTGCAACTTGGAATAATGTGGAATTGACCTCGGAATAACGTGGAAGATCCTCCAAATCCCGATAAGGAAAACGAGGATAACGAAGCTAAGCGAATTGACCTAGACTTCAGTGATCAATTCGATCCCACGGATGAAGACACTGACGTACACCCAAGAAGGGTAAAGAGTCGCACGACACAGAGGGATTCTCAGCTCAGCGAACCCATGTCAGAAGAAGAGGAAAATATCTTCTGGGTAGAGCAAGAGAAGCAGGCCGAGGAGCAGACCAGAGCCATTCGCAAGACGTGTCAATCATCTCGAAAAAAGACCTACGACGATCTCAACGAGATTAGCGATCTCCGCAACTACATCGCAAAAACGGCGGCATAGGTCAAAGCTGTAGAATCATAGATCCATCACGCGACTAGTGTCGTGCCAGAGATCGACAGGCTCCTCGAAGAGGCTTGAAAAACTCTATTCACTACTCGCATAACCAAAGCTAGAGTCTTCGATCCCGGGAAAGTGAAAATCCCTATGTATGACGAAAATTATGATCCGAAAGCTCACCTGTATACCTTCCAGATCGCAATGGCGAGGTCCAAGCTCAACGAAGGCGAAAAAGACGCTGGCTTCTGCCCCCTTTTCGTCGAGCATCTCCAAGGAGCAGCCCTCGAATGGCTCTCCTGCCTAAAGCCAAAATTCATTGGGAGTTTCCCTCAACTCCCCTCGGAATTTCTCAAACAGTTTCCATGTTTATGGATAGAGAAACTTTCGATGTTGACCTATGGAGCGTGTCTCAAAGTGAAGACAAATCTCTTCGATATTTCATGAGTAGCTTCAAAATAGTATTGTCAAGAGTCAGCGGGATCAGCGACAAAGTGGCGGTAGACGCACTTAGGAAGACTCTCTGGTACAAGTCGAAGTTCAAATAGTGAATAGCCCTCGAAAAACCACGCCTTATTTAGGACGTGCTTCATAAGGCCACATATTTCATCATCATCGAAGAGGATATGTAAGTTCTATCCCAAAAACACAAACCTGCGAAGGCGTCCTCGAAAGACTTAACCTCTGAACAGAAATCAAAAAAGAAGGTCCCTCGTAAGGACAAGTATGTCTCACGAGGGAGAAGATGTCCGATGGGTGCAGAATTACGCTGTCAATTCACCGACTGAACAAGGTAGTACGTTGGGGAACACCTGGATGCTAAACTTTTCGTCAACGAAAACACCTTCTGCGAGTTTCACCAAACAAAGGGTCCCTCCACAGCGAACTGCAAAGTTCTCGGAGCGAGGTTAACAGCAAAACTGCTCGCAGGAGAAATCTCGGATGTAACTAGCGTTAAAGATTCCATACGCGATACAGATCGCCCGCTGAGGACCGAGAAAGTACCCACTAGAGATGTCACGTCTCAAGGAACCCAAGCGAACGAAAAACGTGGCAGGAGACCCGATGAGAAAGGACACGACACCAATCACCGCAGGGTGAATATGATCATTGGAGGAACCTAGTTCTTTCGCGACACTGTCTCATCGATAAAGATCTACCATCGAAAGGTTGATACAAGCGCAAACTAGTCCGCTCCACCCGACGACGAAAATGACACTATCACCTTCGAGGAATACGAAACCGTCGGGCTAGACAAACCCCACAACAATCCTATCGTGATCGACCTCATCATCAGAGACCTCGAGGTCGCAAGAATCCTCGTGGATACATGAAGTACAGTCGATATCATCTTTCGCAACACTCTCAATAGGATGAAAATCGAGTTGTCCGAAGTCACACCCATGCCGAAACCCCTCACACATTTTTTTCCGGATCAATGTTAATGACTCTCGGATCGATTAAACTTCCTGTGAAGGCCAAGGAAGTTACGAAAATCGTTGACTTCGCCGTCGTCGACCATCCCGCCATCTACAATGTAATCATGGGCACACCATGGATAAACTCCATGAAGGCGGTCCTGCCCACCTACCACCTCGGCATCAAATTCCCAACTCCTAACGGAATCGACGTAATCTGGGGATGCCAAAAGTAGGCATGAGTTTGCTTCCTAGCCAAACATAAGCTAAGGCAAGTCGCAGTGACGCCCATTGATACACTTAAACGAATGAAGACAACTCGGCCATATACCAAAGACTCTACGGAAAAAGATGTGCCAGAATCGTCAACTAAACAAACGGCTCATGCCGAAGAAAACAAGAAAACTTCCGAGCCTAACATCCATGAAAAAGTAACACTCTCGACGCCAAAGGAAACCGTCGACCCAACTATAGTCGTCACGACTGAAACGGCCGACGCAACTCTGCCAAATGAGTAGTCATTCGCAATATCAACCTGAACTACGAGACAACTTGATCCTCAAAAGAGGTACGTAGGCAGCTCTTCGCAAGAAGAGTTCAGCTATCCCCTTCCTCTAAAAAGGGGGGAGTGGGTGTACGTACACTCGTATACTCCCACATTTTTATATTCGCCTTGTACTCGATATTTTAAAAAATATTTCGATAATAAGAAAACGAAACAAGATTTGCAGCAAGTCTCGCAATACTCTTATATCGCAAAAACATATTTCATCGCAGATGACTTTACCGCTACCACAGGAATCCACGATTCGCTACAAAAACGACCAGGTAATATCATAAACCCAGAAACGGAAATCATACGATAGAACTATACCTCTCTTAACAAACCTTGACTAAAAAAGTTCATTAACGCATTACACTACTAAACGGAAATATTTCAGGGAAAGAGCGAAACGTCGCGAATTTCCAAAAAATACGATTCCGAACTCAACCAAAAACAGTCCGATCGCGACTATAAATTACATACGAGCACTCGCTCTTACACCATACTCGTCGTTGGCCCCGACGAGTACATAAGCCGTCTTAAGCAAACGCACCTGAACTTTCTCGAATTGGTGGTCATACATCCGACTAGGATAATAGCACGCTATAAAAGAAATCCAAAATTTTGGTCAGCACTTCAAGGCAACTTAAAAATTGTCCCTGGAGAGATGCTCGATTATGGCCATACGAGTCGTATAAGCCGAGAACATATCGCACGCTCTAAATCGGTTCATAATAAGGTTAAAATCGCAACAGGAAACATATGCCGAAATTAGTCACCGCACCCACTAGAACCGAGGGTAAACCTAGGTCTTGCCCAAAACCCAGTAGACTGGTCTCTAAAATCTCAATGCATGATATCTAACTGATACGAGATCCTAAAAAATCTCTCATCGTTCATATCTAAATGCTCAAGAAACTTTACGGAACTTCTTAACATCCCGAACGAGCAACGAATAGAACGATCCGCAAAAAAGTTAAATACGAGACGACAACTCATGTTTTCCCTCTACACCAAATCAAACTAAACTCAGCACACTAGTCTCAAACATCTCAAGACATAGTATCTAATCGATACGAGATTCCAAAATTTATCCCTCCGCCTATGTTCTCACGTTCAAGAAAATCCGAAAGAATAAATCTTTCGAAAGTTCACACCCGGAACGAACAACGAGCATAACGATTTTGAAAGGAGTAGACATGAGACGACAACTCATGATCTTTCTTCGCAACCAGGATGCTACTCATACGCAACCAAATCATAACGAAAAAAGTGATTCATTAATACTAATATTAAAAGGTAAGAGGTTTCGCGGCCACACACAGCCAACCCCGATAAAACATGAAATAGCCACACTTGGCCAAAACGCTACTAATAAACAGGAAACATGCTCCCTCAAAAGACGAACAATTCTCACTCAGAAATTGTACTCGAAGTTACCAGAGATCGAGAAGTTGCACACGCTAGACGGTCCTGGGTTTTGATCGACCACTCCCTCATCGCACTGAGCAGTGTCCCCGACTTTACCCTAATCGGGAGAAACGGGTATCCGGCCCAGTGACCTCGAACCCTCTCTTCGATAGACGGGATCGAAGACACAACTTCCTTACACCTCCTTACCTGACTATACATCTTGTCTATTTCTAAGTCATAGGAGTAGTCGAGAAGCTGGGTGCGATACAGGGCGCACACCGAACCACGGCATTCGCGGAATTCCCCGAAGGTGTGATAAGCACGATTGTACCGATCAAAGTCCTCCGCAAACTAAACTGAGCGATCGGCCATGACCGAGGTGACCTCTTGCTTCTCGCGCCTGTATCCGCGACGAACTTGCGACGCTTGACTCTGCGCCAATTCCCTTTCGCGAGACGAAATCGCTGCGACCTCCTTCTTCAGGCGAGCGTTCTCTTCGTCAAGTCTCCTGGCCGTGAACCGAGCCGTCTCCGCCTCCAGGTTGCTCGCCTGAAGGGACTCATCCATCACATGGAGACTCTGCAAAACGAAGTCATCGGAAGTTAGAAGCGATATCACGTGAAAAATTGTAATCGTAACTTATGTACGAAAACTAACCCCCATGAAGAAATGTGAACCTCCGCATATCGCTCGGATCTAACAAATCCTGCGACAATCGCGGTTTGATACGTCGGGGCATCAAGGGAAGCGAAAAAGTCCTCCCATTCCGGCACTTCTCGAAAAGGAGGCACCGAAGGATGACTCGGACCGCTACCATCTCCGCCGAGTATATCCTGGTGCCACAGCCCTTCAGACGGCCCTCTCCCATTCTCAGAAACACCGCCCCCATTAGCAGGCGTGCGCTCGTTTTGGGTAGGCCTCTCCCTCTCAAAATTAGGAGGCAACTCATACGGGGCAAAGTTATCCATAGTCGGTTAAAGCTACCCTTCCGAAATCGTGTCGGGCTGAGTACGACTAATGTGGAATGTGACCGCGTTACGAACCCACTGGGGGGGGAGAAATAACCCCAATGGAATAGACCGCCTCGGAGAAGGTCCCTGACAGTGCAAATGTCTGCTTGACACGGAGGAAGTGGATCCAATTCTGCAAAAACAAAAAATCATCAGATATCGGCAAACGAGAAGAAAGCGGCCAGAGTATCAAAAGAAGAAGTGTATTCGCTCTCGACCGAAGCGCTATCTAAACGGACAAAGAAGTATCGTTTTCTCCATTTATGGAAATTGGATGAAAACGTTTGGATCACCGACATGTTTGCCCTCGGTTTGAGGCAATAATGTAGCGATTTACCCGCGGCTGACGGAGTTAAAAGCGCCAATAGATACTCGACGCTTAAGTTCATCCGTCGCTCATAACCTAAAACCAAGAGTCCAACGAGGTGTTGGAGACCAATGGGCGAAAGCTGACCGATCAATAAACCGTAATGATCCAAAAATTGGACCACGACTCCCGAAATGGGAAACCACAATCGGCAAAGCAACAAATGCGCCTCGTAGCACGTAAAGAAACTAAGAGGCGGAGTATCAGCGCCCTCTCCGGCTATCGGCATTTGAAACTCCACCTCATCCGGGACTCGGCAGAAATTTCGGATCACGGCAAGGAAGGAGTTTCAACACTCGCTTGGCCAAAGGGCGTCTTTATTGAATTTCGGTCTCATCGGACACCACGATTCGGCCGGTGGAGCTTCGATACCACCCATAATCCGCCAGTATTCCCTCGCCTCATCAGGATCGACGGAGTGCAGCACGAACTCGACTTTCGGTACAACCTCGGCATCCGAAAATTGTAGACTCTCGGGGTCAAAAGTCGACGACAAGGCACCCCCGAATAGTAGATTATTCGTAGCCATGACAGAATAGAAGGAAAAAAAATGGAAAGGATAAGGATCTTATATTTACCTTAAGCAAATTTTTGTAAGAATGAGCAAGTGAAAGGTTTGAAAAGTTTCTTCTCTTACTTATAGAAAGAAAAGATTACTATTCATCCTCGGACTTTTTTTTAGCCATCAATTCCGCTTAACTCGCCTAACGTGCCCTTAAACTTCGCAAGAACATTTCAACGATTCTTGCAAACTAGGGGCGCTAACTGTTGGGGTCAAAAACGGTTACGACGAAATCGATGCCTAAAAATGTAACGGAAGCATCATCTCTCTTTCGAAAATGAAAATCGTGAAAGGATTAACAATTCTAAGGCTATTTCCGTTATGTCAATATCCTCTCGACCAAATGTCGTAGATCCGCGTCTAGCAATCTATAAGTGAACGCTTCGCAAAGACCAATAACTCGCAACAAACTAAATGCGAGAATAACGAAATCAACGTTTGAGACCTCCGAGAGATCTTAGTAAACAAGTTTTGGAGCGATAAGAAGGTAAACAACGGTAAACTGCATCACTTTGAAAATACGATCAACACAAACAGCGGAAGTCTGGACGCCCATTGGGCGCCCAGATCACAGTCAGGATGCCCATTGGGCGCCCAGACCACCCTCTGGACGCTTTCCTGATTATCTTCTCCTTTGAATCCTAGTTCAAGCGTTTCTTGTTTCATCTCGATCGGAATCTTCGTTGAAGTTTCACGGCAATAACCATAAAGACTTGAACCTTTCGTAAAAACTTTGTATCGATCGTATGAAATGATTATGGTTAGCTCGAACACCGACATTGTCTTAACCATATGATCGGTCTTATCATTTCGTAAAACCGTCACCGCATAGTCGTACGAAGAACGATTTCTCCGAAAGAAATCGTAATAATCGCTTTGTCGTTAAACGGCTCACGAATACCCAATACGCGACAAAAGCCCACTTACGATTTCGGAACAAGAACCGGCCCAATTGCGTCAATGATCAACGCAAGGTTCGCAAAAGATAAAAGGAAAATATGATAAAGTCAAGGTCCGAAGATAAATATGGAAAATTCGTAAGAATAAGGAATATTCCCGAAAAAATGGAATATTTCTGCGGAAGGATATGCACGAATCTAGGGCGGAAAAGGAAACTTATTTAAACTACGAAGGCATATAAAAGGAGGGCTAAGGAGAAGAATGACAGAGAGAAATTTCGTCACCACCAAACACTTAGAAAGTCAGTGTTTTACTTTCTTTTTTCGTTAGCGAGCTACGACTCAACTAGGTTTACGAGTTTACGCTGTTAGATCTAGGGTTCTCGCCGACAGTTCTTGTAGGCACGGCTTTACACCAGTTGTAAACGCTCAAACACGAATTCAGAATAAGATCTCTTTCACTCTACTTCGTTTACGATTTCAACTTACTTTCGATTTACTTTTCGTTTACGATTTCACTTTACTGTAACTTCGTTATCTACGAATCCTGTTTACTTTTACTTTACAATCTCTTTACGTTTAATTCATTGTCTGTTTTAATCGCGTTCTGATCTCTCGTTGTTTGGCCCAGCAGAAATCCGGGACCTCAGGGAAAGTTGGGGTTTCCTGACTTTCCTTCGATATCGTAAATCGACAGTGCGAATTTCGGTTACCACACTAATTGACTATAAACAAGCCCTTTATGGGAGGAAACTCATGTGCTTTATTTCATTAGTTTCATAACATTTTGATTTCTAAACTTAGATTTTAGGAATAATTTGTGTAACTTTGGTGTTATAAGTGTTGAGAAACTAATGAGAAGGATGTCTTTATTAATGATAGGAACA
>OVAN01008664.1:0-17869 GCA_900406275.1 Anastatica hierochuntica | reverse complement strand
AACCTAAATGCATCTAAAACATAAAAGAAATGAGCTTTAAAATGCATAAAAACATATGCGCATCAAAATGCGAGTGGGCCTTGTTGAGAACGAAGGACAAATTCTCCCTGAATCAGAGACGGCAGAGAAAGGACATCTCTAGTGCATAAGGAAATGTATAATCATCGTCTCTCCAAAGGAGGACATTTTGGAGCATGGTCAGAAACTAAGCGGGAAAGAGCTGAGACCTGAAGTCAAGAATGGTCCAAGGAAAACAAAATTTATGTGTTGGCACATTCGCCCAGACTTGTGTGTAGACATATAAGTTTTCCAGAGCTCAGGGTGTTACAATCCTCAGAATTCAGGTTGAATTCTCTATAAGGAGGGGAGAATGTAACAACCCGGTTTTTAGTTCCCGACCCTTTTAGAATCCCGCAAAATAAATTCTGAATCCCGATACCTCTACAGTAAACCAGACTTCCCATAAGCTAGTATTTCCTAAACCTATCCTATTTAAACTCTCTTAAAACCTAAAAACCTAAAGCTTTTTCTCCCAAATCTTTTCCAGCCATCTACCATTGTCCCAGAGAAAAAATTAGAGAGTTTTTTCGAGCCTAGAGAGACAAAGAGAAGGGAGAAATGGAGAAAAGAGATTAACGCAGTGCAATCGAGCAGAAGACAAACTCGCCACACTGAGATAGAACGCATGATCAGCCAATCAAATCAAGCCCTTTTGATTTTAAAATTTTACAAAAGGTAAAGGACTCCAAAATAGAGATTCTTCTAATTACATAATGCGGTTTGATTGAGTATTGAGATAAATATGGTCGATTTACTTAGAGGTATATGTGCAGTCAGAATCTGCGACCAGTCAGGATGTGTAGCGTGTTTCCAAGGGAAAATGGTGTTTGATCGGAGTGAAACCGGAGCTTACAGATAGAGGACATCCACAGAGACATTCTAACCGTTTGGATTGAGGTGTTAACAGTTAGTTTGAGCATTACACTTTTGTTTCCAAGACGCATAAAATCTATCAGTTTTCCATAAATAGCTTGTTAGAGTGTATTTCGTTTTTGGTTAAGCAAATGGATGATTTCTGAGCTTATCTTTTGTGGAATCAATGTAGGAACTCTTGTGAATCCACTGGTAAAAGAAACACCAGTTTCGGGTTCATATGAGTGGAGAAGCGTGTCCCGGATGTTAGTGCATTAAAGTTGTTCGCGTCAAAAGGAAGTGGAAGAGCTTGAATTTGAGGATTCCAAAGAGTTGCAGACAATCCAAAATGTTCTCGAGAATATCATTTTCCTCTGTAAGTAAAATTACCTTTTTGTCCCTGCTCCGAGTTTCATTTTTGGGAAGTTTCCAAAGATGGCAAGTTTCCATATTTGGAAAGTTTCATTTTAGGAAAGTTTCTTTTTGGGCAGGTTTCCCTTGTTGGTAAATTTCCTTTTCAGCCAGGTTTCCTTTTCAGGAAAGTTTCCATTTTTGCAGGTTTCCATAAATGGAAAGTTTCCATTGTAATAGGTTCCCGTTAAGGTCTAATCAGGGTTTGTGTTCCTGATTCTTTTCCCAGAAGGAGGACCAGCATGAGATAAGAAAGACGATGAGGATCGATGTGGGTTAAAAGCTCAGAAGGAGGATAGTCAGTCAGCCAATCCAGAAGCGTATCTACCATCAGGCCAAGGTGACGAGGTTCTCGGTGTTGTCACATTCGGTAGTCGTTTAACTTGTTTGTTAGTCTAGGGTTAATCTGGCCGGTGTTGAGCTATAAGTCCTGGCACGAATAAAAACTATGTAATACTTATTGTTAATGACATAAGGTCTTATACGCCTAAGTGCGATTGTTTTATTGGGTCACTAAGTCGAGCCTACGCTAGAACCTGTATGAAAACGCAAGTCCTCAAAATTGACTAGGTCTAATTTAGCATTGCTTGAGAATTACGAGAGATGATAATACGTCTATATTAATCTGGTGATGTTGTTCTCTGATGGATAGTCGTTTATCCAATTTAAGGGTGTGTTGAACCCCACCCTAGGGCTTAGAACCCTGCGTGAATTGAGTGATTGGTTCTGTGAGTAGTAGGATCTTCGCATCGGGCCATGCGGAAGGGGCTGGAGAGGAGGTGCCCAGATGTTTGAGTCCTACGTCCAAAATCTCAAGGCGGGAGGGCAACAGTATCAGTGTGAACCTTCTGCCATGGATCGTGGAAGGTCAGGCGGCTGGCGAATCGATCTCGGTATCCTATCTGGGATGAAGCAGGGCTACAGGCAGTGTGACAGAAGTCGTGAACGACCAGACTATGTGATTGTGCCGAGCTAGCCTACCCCCCCCCCAGATGGGAGCGGGTCCTAGGCTGGGAGGGCGGCTTGATCTACAGGGAATGGGGTGATATGCCATTTGATTGTTAGACACACTAGGAACCCCCCAAAAGATTTGCAAAAGGATTTGAAAGAAGTGTCTAGTAAGCTAGGGTTGTTTTCCCAAAAAGAGTTTTCAACTTGTTAGTTGATTTTTAGGCACGATATGTGTCTTTTGTGGGGTTTAGGATTTGGTCTAAACTTTCGGGGTTAAGCGAGTATCGGGTGAGGCGGAGTTGGCTTCATTCTGACTGGGTGGCTTGTTTTAAAAGTCACTCATCCCTCTCTTTTTCCTCTTTTTCTTTTTGGTGTTACTGTAGGTTGCGGTTAGGAGCGAAGAATTCATGACCAGTTGGTGAAATTAAAATTGGTTTTGGCGATACCATTTGAGATATTTCTGGTTCTCTTGGGATGAGAACATTACAGAGTTTGTCTTATATTTATAGATAAAAATTTAATTAAATAATTAGGTTTAGCCACCAAAGATATTTGTAAACGTAATTTTTGCGATTCTCGTTAAACTTACTAATCTAGTTTGCGTATGTAATGAGAACCAATAGATTTTTTTCTTTTTTCTCAACCACACACTTATCAGTAAGTTTCTCCAAAATTGGTTACCCAATTCGTAAGAACGGAATCTACAACGAAATAATCATGAAAAATAATATGAAAGCCTCAACCAGACTATTTGCATGTGTAGAAGCCTGAGAAATGTTCATGTAGAAGCTGGAAATTCTGAATTAGCGTATAAAGGGTTGGCTAATCATCTGGGTGCTTAATAATATTTTTAAATTATGCGTAGTCTGTCTCGAAGAAATGGAAATTTGTTCTTCTGTTGTGTAATTCTGACACCGCCAATAACAGAGCTTCCATCTCTAAGTGTAGTGGGGAGAGACTTCGGCCATGGCATTTTGCCCCCATCTAGATTACCTTGTTATCTCTATATTCGCAGATCCATCTAAGGCTAGAAGTGGATCATATTGTTTCCAAAATCCATCTAAGCGGCATATTGAGTTATATGAGATTGTAGTATCCACAAAAGACCGCTCTTCTTCAAGAGGATTTGAGGCTTAAGCTTCTTTCCAAGCTATATAATTAGTATATGCATTCCTTAAGATTTCATCCACATCCAATTTTACCCCTTGGAAAATTTTTTGATTCTTTGCTTTCCATATTCGCCATAATATTCATGAAAAAATATATCATGATGATCCCTATGTTGATTTCTCATAGGGTTTCACCAAAATAGATAGTCCATATTAGTGTAAATTGAGTGTGTTGGAAAAACCTCCGACCTTTTCAATTTCTACAAAAATCCCACATCTGCTTAACCGAGTTGCATTCTAAGAGAACATGATTAATTGTTTCCTCAGCAGATCCACACCGTTTACATATTGTATTACATTTTACTCCCATATATACTAGTTCTGTAGTTACTGCCAAGCTCCATGTAATGATTTTCCAGAGAAAATGTTTCATTTTCAGAGGGCATTTTATTTTCCATGAAATGCCTTCAAAGCCTCCAGACCTGAACCCCAACCATTATTGTTAATTAGTGTTATATCCAAAGAGTTAAGAAGTCTATATCCCGACTTAACCGTATATTATCCAGATTTTGTATAGTGCCACGCCAAACAATCATGTGTTGTGGTACGGCTTGGATGAATACCCCAAATCATTTCTATACCCTCTGAGTTTATGTGTAAGATTGGCAATTGTCAATCTCTCATCGTAGGGTTTATCAAATGTTGAACTTGTAACCTAAGATGTCAAACAATGCCCCGACCCCTTGGTGGATGCGGATTTACATTCGTGATCCATAAGTCATGCCATATTAAAGTGGTTATTCCGGACCCTATATGTATCCTAACCCCTTGCCTAAGCAATGCTTGGGTTGAAAAAATACTCTTCCAGCCGAATGAGGGTGAATGAGGTTTCTTAGCATTTAAAGAATGAGTATTCCTAGAATATCAACCTCATAAAACCAGAGCAACCAGTGACCCTGAAAACTGAATTAACCTCATTACTTGTTTGGCTAGTAAGGCCGTATTGAAATCCTCCAGAGATTTGAAGTCTAAGCCTTCGCTCTCTTTTAGGATACATAACTTGTCCCACGAAACGCAATGGAGACCGCGGTTACATCCATTGAAACTCCACTAGAATTTAGAAATTGCACTGGTTAACTTCGATGTAAACATTAGGGGAACAACTGATTTGATCAAAATCTATTTGCCCCCTTTTGGAAACAACTTGTATGACCATCCATTTACTCAGTTTCCTAACTAATCTCTAACATAGTTAAAAATCTTACTCTTGGAACTTTCCAAAATTGCTGAAATACCACCTTCTTTTGTCATACCTAGCAGAGACTTCATCATCTCCTTAGCTTGGCCCGGGACATTTTTTCCAAATATCACCAATGATTTATCAAAATTTATTAATTGTCTCGAGGCAATTCCAAAATTTCGTAAGACATCCAAAATAGCATGACATTACAATCCCTCTACCTTACATAAGAAAAGGCTTTCATCAGCGAAAAGAAGATTGTGATATTGTTGGATTATGTTGTGATATCTGAATGCTCATTAAAGCATTGTTCTATTCATTCCGTTTTATATTTGCAATAAGGCCTTCCTACAAATAATGAAGAGATGCGGTGACAAAGGATTACCTTGTCTCAGTCCTCTCTAGGGAACAATGTTTCCCGTTGGTCGACCATTAAATAGGATTTTGTATGATACCGAACGGACACACCACATTAACCAAGAGATCCACATCTGTCCAAAACCTAGCTTCTAATATAATTGCCTTCAGAAAGGGTCATTCAATCTGGTCATAAACCTTACTCATGTCCGTTTTAATGGCCATGAATTCATGTTGACACTTCTAATTAGTACATAGACCATGAAACATTTCCTGGGCGATCAAAATGTCATTCGTAATCAACCTTCGGGACACAAAGGCTATTGTGTCTCCGATATGACCCAGGAAAGGATATTTTTTAGTCTAAGACACAATGTTTTTTGAAATAATTTTGTATGCCACTTTACATAACTAATTGACCTAAGTTCCGCCATTCTCTTAGGTTGGTCCATTTTTGGTATAAGACAAATATTTATCACACTCAAACAAGCATCAAACATTACGAATCTAAAGAAATCCAAAACCAAATTTGCCAAGTCTGCCTTCATAGTCCCTCAGTAACATTGAAAAAACAAAGATGTCATCCCATCAGGCCTATAAGCTTTTTCAAGTCGCATAACAAAAAGCGCATACCTTACTTCTGTCTCCATAATATCCCTAGTTAATGTTTGGTTCATGTTGTCCGTAATAACATGATCAAAATTCTCAAGAACCTGTGTAAAATTTCCTTTCCCCGTAAGTTTGAATAATTCAACCACTATATTTTTCATTCCTTCTGAGGACTCTTCTAGGATCCTTGTGAATTAAATAGTCATGAGATCTGGTTTCTTTCTCGCCATTTTTTGGTTGTGGCATGAAAAATTTTGTATTTTTATCTCCCACTTTTAACCATAGATTTCTACTCTTTTGTTTCCAGTAGATTTCCTCATCTTTATAAGCTTCTTGAAGCTTCCTTTTAATACCTATAATAATATCCTGAGGTACCGAGTCATCATTTTGAGCTTCCTCCAACTTCTCCTTCAGTGATTCAATCCTCTCATTTCTTGGTGGGACATTATTCTTTCTCAACCAACAGATTTAATTCCTACAGTTACGAATTTTATCCACAAAAGTCGGGACCCTAAAGTTCCTTTGCGGTGCCATCCACAATCAATGGCCTCTCCAAAACTCTCCTTCCCTATCCATCTCTTCTCGAAATGAAAATTTTTGTAGTACTTTTCTGCTTTATAATTAAATTTTAACAATATCGGTCGGTGGTATGACCTGATCTTTGCAAAATATTCCACATTGGAATGTCGAAACATTATGTCATTCCTCGTTACCAACTGCTCTATCAAGCTTACACCGAACATTAAGTTTATTTTGCGTTCCTTTCCACCATAATTAGGTTCACACGAGAATTATGTCATTCTGCAATGTCTTAGCTTCTGGTTAAAATGAACGAAATTTGTCGCATATCTCATTTTCACCTTTCTTCTCATGGTTACTGGTTGATTCATATGGATCACCTATCATCAACCAAACATTGGATCTATGTGTCCTTATTTCCGTTAATTTATCCCAAACATTACACCGATTTGCAGCCAAAGGATCCATATACAAACGAAATTGAAACTTGGAATCCATAGATTGAGACGTTAACATCAATAATGCATTTACTAGAAAATAAAACATCAAGTTTTATTTCATTATTGTAAAAAATAGAAGGATCATCACTTGATCTTATTGGATTAAGAGTGTACAAATTAGTAAAACAAAATTGGAATTGAAACTTTTTTAAATAAAAAAAGGATTGTTTATTTTCTGGTAAAAACACAATATCATGTTTAAACGTGTTGCAAAGGTCTCTCAAAGTATCATATGTCAGGTCACCCGCTAGATCTTGACAGCTCCAACTCATGGTCTTCAAGGATGAGCTGGTGGTTTAATGGGAGTCACCATTCCGTTCTTTGTTGTCTTTAGATTCATCGTGACTCTCGTGCCTCCCTTAGCCACACCGTCCAAATTCTTTGTTCCTACAACGCGAGATCAGGACGTTTTAAAAGCATGTGATACCTATGCAAGTTTACCCTTAATATCCAAACACTTTTCAGGCGGTACCGTTAATATCATATTCATTTTCTTAAAATTCATTCCTTTAATTTTACCCAGATTTCTTTTGCTACACTTAGGATGAGTACTTTTCCTATTATCCAGTTTGATAACTTTCATAAATGAAGCAATTCTATCAAGATAAAAGTAAAACTAAAATCAGAAAGGTTAATACATTCATCATATTCTCCGTTCCATTCTTAACGAAAAATCGGTATTGATTACGGTCTCGACCTCATCAGCCTGTAACTCATTATCCATCTTTGTAGATCGCGTCTCCTCTTCCAGCCCTTGCACCATCCCATTCGGGTCATCCCCCATAGCTTGCAGGTCTGAGCTCCTCATAAACTTCCTCCAAAGCCTCCTCATTTACCATTTCACCTTCTTCAACCAAAAGATCATCATTGTCCATTAGATTCATTTTCAATAATATCTTTTAGTTCTCATTATCACCATCAGCAACCATATCAAATGCCTTTCCTTTGTCAAGAGCAGAAGATGCTCGTATATGATTCTCCACCATCTCCCCATAGTTCTCTTTAGGATTTGAACTCGAGGAGTATAAAGGCTTCAGACATGTTGATTGCCGACGTTAAGTACATAAGACGCACTACCCTCCTTCATTCGTGTATCCATAGAGTAGCTCTGATGAATACCTCATTTATAGCCCTTTAATCGGACCATCTAATGAGCTCTGCCACTGTCATCGCGTCTCATCACCTTCTCGGTGTAAGTCTTTTTACTCACGCCATTTGTATACGAACTGTCTTTATATCTCTCATCTCAGCCATGTAAATCACGTTCCAAACTCTCTGTCATTTCCATATCCAACGCCGGTTTGATAGGTAATTGTTGCGTACCTTCTCAACCAGCTCCATCTCTCATAAAATTTTCCACTCGATGGTGCTAGAATGGCTCTTTCCTGTTTGTGCGGAGACACATCCAGCTCTGAACACACAGAAACATCATGAGTAAGCAAATGGAAACGCTTACAAAATCTAACCAACTTATCATACTTAAGACTAACCTTAATCACCTCTCCATGCTAAAATGGCACCACAGTTGTAAAAATAAGAGGCTTGAACCCATCAACGGTAACGTAAACACTACCAAAGTCCACGTCTATAAATTTAACCTCACTGATAGCTCTGCCCACAGCTCGGATCGTGTCTTCTTCGCACAAGTGCAGTGGACTATCGACTATTTTAACCCATAACGTGATGGTCAACAGGTATGAGATCACCACCGGTAACAATCTAACAATGGAGACCATCCACCCATCAAAGGGGTATGGTCTGTAACTCATTACATCCAGAATATACCGCTCTGATTGGAAACTGAACCAAAATTTTCCATTACCCAATTCTCCTCCCTCAACTCTCCTTTCCAACTTTCATATCTTTGGTAGGTTTGCAATAAGACTCTCCATTCTCTGAACATCAGAGTTCATTAATCTCCCTAAGAGAATTAAAGAGAATTGTTGAACTCGGCGAGCTATACTTCCTGCAAATAGCCTTACAAACTCAGACCGCACCACTCCTTTCCCACTTGTAACACCCATTTGAGTCATTGTATTACCAACTGAAGCTAACAAATAAAATCCTCCACAGAGTAAGAATCAGACCTCAATACAAAACCAAGAAAAAAACGGGATTGTGCCTTCCTTTGAAATACTTCTCACACAGAATCAGAAACAGGGCTTGGTAAAGATGGGAGCCAATGTCGATCCTACCTCATAATATATATTGATGTCGTAATACCCAACCAAAGCCAAAGAAATCTGATACCAATAAATGGAGAAACGAAAACTAAAAGAGAAAATCCCTTACCTTGATACAATTTTGACGTCATCCGATCTCTTTCTGATACCGTATTAAATTCCCACAAATCTTTTTTCATTATCCCTGTCTACTAACTAAAGAACCAGATCTATCAATATCGCCATTTGCTCTTCTAATTCGAGAACATTTCCCCAACTGAAATCCCAACAGATACAGAGAAGATTCGCTTGACAAACCACCTATGATTGCCTCAAGACACCACCATAAACGTGGATCGAGAGAGAATCTCCTTCGCTTATCCTTCGAAGATCCATGCGATAAAGTCCTTCCCAAATTGAGCCTCCTCTATGCAAGGATTACTTTGAGACACAACCAATACCCTGCTGGAAATCAAGAGGGAAGATAGTTGAGTTTGGTACCAAAAATGTACAAGCACCAAAAGCGCACGACCAAAAACAAATTTGTGCAAAGTACGAGCCATTCAGATATGTCCAAAGAAGACTTGTGCAAAGTAGGGGTCAAAACATCAATGTGCAAAGATGGTGTAAGATCTCCTCAAAAATGTACGAGGATTGTGTAAGAAGGCTCTGAAAAGATCTAATAGCCGTTGGAGCCAAACATGTGACTATTTGAATTTTGAATAAGAAGAGAGTCACATGTTTGCATATGTTTGCATAAGGAGAAGTACTAGGAGTTGTCACTTTCTCACCCTTTGGACTTTACCAGTCATGTCTTCTTCCCATTGTCTCCATTCATTTGTTATCTTTGTTGTTTACTTGTTTTTCTATTTAAAGCCTCTCTTGTAACTCATTTTACTCAAGCAAGAACATAGTTCTTCTTCACTATTCTTTGGTTACTAATCTCTTATTCTCTCAGTCTCACTCAAAAATAATCAACCAAACTCTCATACGCAGTTGCTATGCTCTTCCTTTTCTCTCTATTCATAATCAGCTCATTCTCTTAGTTTCTTGTATTCTATTTTGTTATTCTTGTCCAGCCTCATTCTCTCCATCATACTCTTCTCTTTTAATCTCAAAATCTACATGGTATCAGAGCCTTTAAGCTCCTAAACCTCATAAAACTTCTGCATTTTTCCTATTCTCAAAATCGGATTTTTGGTTTCTAAAAGTTATTGCTTTGGACAATATGAAACCAAGTGTTCTCAAGATTCTTAGACCACTCTAAAAGCCTACACTCATCAAAAATCATTCTCATTTCATTCCAAAAGTCGTTCATAATCCTCAGGCTATCAGACCAGTAGCAGCTCCAAATGCTCATTCAAGCATCATAGGAGGCAGTAGAGACATAAATGCACTTCAAAGACCGTTTCTCTTCAGCCGTGAGGAATTAAGGAGCAAGAAAAAATTTTCATGGATTCTTAACACAAAATAGGACCATGAGAAAGTGGATTTGCATCCATAGCTGCTCAGAAGAAGAAGTTATGAATTTTAGAATAGACAGTCTTCTGGTGCGTCCAAGGAGAATCAGCTTGTAAGCTCAACTAATTATCACTCCAAACAGGCAAGGACGTATGGTCAAACCTCTTGGCCCTTCAAGAGAAGTCTCTTAGGGAGCCAGAATATCAAGAATCAGTCCAAGAACCCTAACCAATTAAGAGTGCTACCTGATTTACCAAATCTTATCCTAAGGCATCCCATTTCGAAACCACTTAAGAGAAGTCTTTTGTCCAGCAATCCAAAGCTCGTCAAGATGAAAAACTCAAGAGATATGGCGTTTATAAAGACTTTCAAGAGATCAGGCTACCTCCTTTGGTCGGTGAAGATCTTTCTCTGGCCAACAAAACTCACGACCATAAAGAGGAAAGGAGGGATTTGAAGTGTGGACATCACAAAATGGAAGGGCACAACAAGGGAGATGTTGGATACTCAATCCACATCTCAAACCAAGCAACTTCAAATGTGCAGCTTATAAATGGAGGTTTAAGGAACTAGTTGGATTCCTTGTTTATAAGTGTGTCCTCCTACCTTTAAATAAGAGAATTGTGTTATATTCTGGTCATGTTAAGGAGTCCTAAGGTGCTTTGAAGTTATTAAGTTGAACTTGTTTAGTTTTTGCCGTACGAAAGTTTATAAGGTTTGTTAAGTTGTCTAGACTTATTTATACCTGTTTAAGTTGTCTAGATATTCTGTTTGCCTTAAGGTGTTAGTATGTTCTGAATATTTAGTCTTGATGTGTTACCTTGATTAAAATTCAGAGAACTTGATGCTAGGGTAGGACTCATGATGTTTCCATCAATAAATTGCTGTTATTGTTTCTTTGAGATCATACTTGACATCAATCGAGTTATGGTCTCATTTGTGTGATCTAAATTCTGATTTTAAATAGTTGTGATTGTCAAGGTAATCTATGAGGATATCAAGAGACTTTATGCGGCAAGAGAAGAAAGAAATTGCATGCTCCAATGCATAACTCACCATGGACATTCAATCCATAGCCTACAAAGAGGGTGGAGAGGGAGATAATGCATTGGAAAGAAAAACAGATGTTGGCAACTACCCGTGGAAGTTGGTACCCACATGCCTACACTTCAGAGCCTACACAATAGGTGTATATTCCTGAGTGTGGAGAGGGAGTTAGCACACTAAGAAGAAGATGGAAAGAATACATGAAACTAAGAAGGCTGGTGGTTCAAGGAAATGACAATCATTGACTCCTATTTTCCATTCTTGACCATATACTCTTACTCTCCAGTCAAGCTTGAGAATGGGTGTCAAAGAGTAGCCAAAGTTCCTTGGAGGATGTGCTAACATGGCGCAGCACACACTTGGTGTTAGAAAAGTTACCACCGAGCCTACAAGACAAGATCGACCTAATTTAACCAGGTTGACTTGAACATGGCGGACCCAAAGAGACTGATCGGAAGACGCATACCCATAATAGTGGCTATGGCGGAAGTTTTTGTGGAGAGGCAAGCTGATGGTAAGCTATGAATCAACCCAAGGATTAGAATTAGAACCGTTACCTCAGAGACTACTTGAACAAATCCACTCGAGTTTAACTAAAGGTGGCAATGGTGGAAGATCAAGTGGAGAGTCAAACTACAAAGAAAGCTATGAATCAGCCCAAAGCCTGTGAATTAATGTTGTGTACCAACTTTCCAAAGAAGTACAAGAAGCTTAACCAAAGGCAAGAAGGTTGATGGTCCTATGCATTGGTGATCTTTGATGGTCATTATTTTAAGTTTGCCTCTATATATACTCTTATTCTCCGAGTCAAGCTTGACGAGTGATATTAAATGAGAAGCAAATGTTTCTTCAAGCCATATGCAAGGATTCAAGTGACCAACCGGGATATTCTTGGCCAATCAATAACAAGGCTGCCTATCTAAGTGTACTTCAAGAGAAGATGCTAAGGAGGATGTTTTGAATTTGCGAAGTCCTCATCAAGTTGGAGATTCAAGATGACAATGCAATAGCTGTTTTACAAAGGAATGAAGTGAGGGATTCAAGTGCACAAGCCAAAGCAAAAAGACTTGGCCGACAGTCCACATGATCATTACAAAAAATGCAAATAAAGATACCATTTTAAATACAATTTGAATGGGTATGTTTCTTGAGAATTGATGCATGTGTTTCTGCATTAGGTACTTGAAGCTCATGAGAAGAGGCTGAACATAGATCAAACCCTTAGAAGATGGCAAGAAGTCTAAAGAAAGGGGGAGCCACTAAACCGGCTACAAGGAGAGCTTCAAGCAAAAGAAGTTAATGCCAGGAAGAATTTTTCCCTTGCACTACAATTAGGCCATGATTCAGAGTTTATGAGTCACCAAACATGGTCATAAGGCTCATAAACTCATTGGTCAATCCATAGGCCAAGAAGACTCCACTCTTTTTCCCTTAGCATAGTTTTATCCTAAGAGGTTTTATATGCTAAAGTTTTTAATGAGAGGATACTTCAAGGTTCCAAGCTTGACCTCGGATCTCCTTCGATCAAGATTGAGGGGAGATGGAAAGATGGAAATCAAGAGGGAAGATAGTTAAGTTTGGTACCAAGATTGAGGGGAGTGTTGCAACAATAATATTTGCATATATAAATTCACAAATTTTAAGAGACTCATTTAGCTCTGAAATTTATATATATATATATATATATATATATATATAGAAGATATTAAAAAGATTGATAATACAAAAGTTCTTAGACCCTCAAAAGTTGAATATGTTTTCCATGAGACGGGGAAACTAAACCTATTTGAGTAAAAGTCTTTTAAAATTTAGGGAGACCCTCAAGTGTTACAAGAAATAGTCAGATTGGCTTTAACTAAGAGACCATCGTCTTCTGCAGAAAGATAACAATATTTTGTAAAGGAGTAACCACGCAGACAAAATGAGTGATAATATATATAAGACACTACTAGCTCCTTCTACAAACGCTATGTCATCCAAAAGTAGAAGCCGAATTGTCCAAATGTAAAATGCTACTCTTATATTTCAGTCCTGAATACTGATTTTTTTTAATCTGGTAGACTAACAGATATGATTATATGAACATGGATACATGAAACGGTATGTCAACATTCCATACAAGTCCATAACGTACAAATAAAAAAGTTTTGGGCTCCGGTAACTTGATAGCGTTCCGCAAAAATCGTTTATGAATGGGGAAAAATAGTTTATAAGGGTTAACATACCTGATCTCCCTGGAGAAGTAAGCTCAGGACCTCCAAATTTTCTGCCTGGCAGTTGCGGCATTGGCATCTCTTTTGCAGTTCCTCTCCGAGTGAAGCCAATGTCTGTTCCAACTCAGATGTCTGCTTGTTCTCCATTATGGAAACAACTATTTTGAAAGAATGGCATACGAAAATAAAATTATAAACACTGGCTTGAACATAAATTCTAGCAAAAGGCTGCAGGCTACAGGCTGTCTCAAAATAAACAGAACTAGGTGGTGTAAATGTGATAAAACTTTGCTATGGCCAACAATTATATGCTTATAAACTGTGATTCACTCCCTGTATAACGAAAAATAAGGATATCTAGCGAGGCCCCGCACTGAATTTGTTTTGTCTGTTATGGCTTCCATGAGTAAAATTTTCTTCTCATACTCATCAAGCTTCTTCTGCAGCTACAGAAAAAAAAACCAACATATCAATCCCAATTTGTTCTCCTCATAGAATGAGTAAAATGAATCTAAAACAGGTATCGATAATCTATCAAAACAAAATTTCAAGCATTCAATTGACACAAAAAAATTAAAATCTTCATCCGTTACCTGTTCTTTTATGTTCTGCTCTTCCAGGTATCCCTCTTTCTCTTTTGCTATTTGAGAATTTAAATCAAATATCAGGTCCTTGATAGCTTCTGTATCAGCTCCATTATTATCCTCAAAAACTTTGACATCTGATATTACCAAATATATCCGCAAGCCATTGTCTCTTTAATAAACAGTGAGACAACGGACAAGAAGAGTAATCCAAGGCATATGCTACTTACTTGCTTTTATGCTAGTACTATCATCATCGTCCAAACTGCAAGCTACTGTTTTCTGGAACTCCCTATTACCAAGCTAGCAGCTTAGATGTGAAACAGCATAAGATGAGAATACATGAGCAGACACTAACCTTATTTCCTTGTTCATTTCAACAATTTGGCTTATAAACTGATTTCTGTATCATAAAGAGAATAAGAAATGACCAAATGCAAACTCAGTTTATGTGAAGAAGTAGAACTAATTAAGATGTAAGAATAATGGTATCACCTGAGTAATCCTTCCTTGTTCTTTCAAAAACAATCATATCATCCACCAAAACTCCAGAATTTCAATAATCAATCATAAACTCTGAAACTTGTACCAAAAATATAGTGTAATCAAAAACCTTAAGAGAATCCACTTCATTGCCAACCGTAGATATTTCATCCTGAAGATGATCAATCCTTGTCTGCAAAAAAGTTAAATCAAACCAAAAACTATATGACAGATGATCCAGAGAGATATTTAACGAAAACGGGAACCTGCAGAGATTGAATCGTGGCGTCATTCAAAGACAATTCAACTTCGTAGCCATTAATCTCCTCCTCTGCAACTTCTTTGGTACGTTTTGCGTTTTCAGTTTCTGCATTCGTTGCTTCCACTTCCGATTGAAGAGACTCGATCCGCTTCTTCAATCCAACAACTCTTTGCTCTTGACGAGAAAACCACCAACAGATCAGAACCATACTTCTCTGATAACTAAGACTATTGAAAATCGAATCGCACAACTAACACCTAAAACTCTAGATCAATTTAACACTCCAATCAAAATTCAAATCATCATCATCCGACTTTTGCTTTCGAATTTCTTCACAGAAAAAGCATGAAGAGACATACCTCCTCGAGATCTTTCAGAGGTGAAGTCACGAATCAGAGAGAGAAGCTGCTTCTGCGTATCGATTCCCGCCATGGTTTCTTCGTTTCTTAAGCTCTCTCTACTAAGAAATTATCTCAAAGCTGCTTCCACTCTGAAACCGTTTTGCGTTACTGCGACATCAATCAGCAATATGGGCCTGCTATCTATCGAGGCTTATTTACTAAGCCCAAGTAATATAAATTTAATATATAAATTTTCTTCACAATATAGTAGTGCGTACTGCTTAGCTTACTTTTTATTTTCTCTAGAAGTTAACGTTTAAATATGCATCTAACTTCATAAACTTTAACAATGCTGTAACGACTCGGTTTTATTTAGTTTGGTTCAGTAACTATTTAATTTTAAATCATTTTCCTAAACCAAACCAAGTTTTAAATCTATCTATTTAATTCATTTTAGCCCTAATCCTAAACTAATTCTTTTCCATTTCTTTTTTTAGCGTCGCCATCATGAGAGAGAAAATCCAGAGATAATTTTCGAGCCATTAAGCAAGAGAGAAGAGAGGAAACGAGAAAAAAGAAGAAGCTTGTGCAGTATTGCAGAAAACAGATTCGAGATGCCATGGGAGAATAGATGATCGGCCGATCAAATCATCTCAGATGGATCTCATATTTCTACCGAAGGTAAAGGACTCTTAGATAAAAAATTATCCAATTTGTAGAACGTTTTTTTCATCGATTATTGAATGAGATATGGTCGATTTATCCAGAGGCATATGTGCAGTCCGAATCCGCGATCAGTTGGTGTTTGAAGGGAGATTCGGAGAGCAATTGGAGTCTGATCAGAGCATACGCAGTGGGTATGGATAGAGGACGTCC
This sequence comes from Anastatica hierochuntica, assembly GCA_900406275.1. Classification (NCBI taxonomy): domain Eukaryota; kingdom Viridiplantae; phylum Streptophyta; class Magnoliopsida; order Brassicales; family Brassicaceae; genus Anastatica; species Anastatica hierochuntica. The sequence continues at coordinate 1,832 of OVAN01008664.1, read as the reverse complement.
AGGGCTTCACTCTGACCATTCGGATTGTCAAGTGAATAGTTAATTTATGAGTTAGAGCTTCGTCTTTGTTCGGCTTTGAATCTGTCAGATTTCCAGAAATCGTTGGTTAGATTGTATTTCGGTTTTGTTTAGGTTAAATATTGGTTTTGAAGCTGATTCTTTTTGGGATCAATGTAAGGACTCGTATGAATCCATCGAAAAATAAACACCGATTTCGGGCTCATATGAGCGGAGAAGCGCGTCCCGGAAGTTGGTGCAGAGAAGTTGTCTGCGTCAAAAAGGAGCTAAGGAGCTTCAAGTCAAGGTCCCAGAGAGCTGCAGAAGACCAGAAACGTTCCCGAGAACTCTGTTTTACTCAGTAAGTAGAATTACTGTTTTGCCCCTGGCCCAGATTTCCTTTTTAGGAAGTTTCCAAATATGGAAGGTTTCCACATTTGAAAAGTTTCCTTTTTAGGAAAGTTTCCTCTTTGGGCATGTTTTCTTTTTAGGCAGCTTTCCATTTTTAGCAGGTTTCCATAAATAGAAAGTTTTCATTTTTAGCAGGTTCTCGTTTAAAGTCTAATTCGGGTTCCTGTCCCAGGTTCTTTTTCTAGAAGAAAGATCAGCGTGGGATAAGAAGGTTGACGCATGATCTCCGTGGGGTTAAACTTATAAGGAGGATCATCAGTCAAACATTTCAGAGGTGTATCTACCATGTGACTAAGATAAGGAGCTACCTCGTAAATCCCCCGCTTTCTTTCGGCTTAGCTTTCTTCCTCATTAGGCTAACACTAGAACATGATTGAGTCTCTATGAATCGAGTCTGAGTGGGTCTTGCGTGAATTGATTTTTTTCGTGTTAAATTGGAATTAGCCTTAATAGGTGATATCACCATTGATTGTTTCGCATGATGATTGTAGTGTGTGTTATAGTTATAAAGTGTGATGGATAGTAGGAGAAGACTTGACGTGGGGTACAAATGAAGAATCCATGTGTTCCCGGAGTCGTGTGTGCGTAGGGTGCGGGCATTAAGTTGATCGGTGTCCGTAGCCTTTAGATCGATAAAGCGTCCACTGGGCGGTGTGTATAGGCACTTAGCCTATGCTGTGTAAGCCTCTTCGGGGGGGTGCCGACAGTGACTGAATCTTTCTAGGACCAATTATGCGTTTTCTTTGGGTGCTTTAGGTGTCATATTTGCTGCATGTTTCTAGGACTAGTTTGGCAGTGTTGATTTGCTAAGTCAAGTCTGTGGACTTGCGTGTTCTAGTAATCCACCCCCTCGCTGAGTGATTCCCCTGTCACTCACCCCTCTCTTCTTGTCCCTCCCATATTTGTCATTTTCAGGTTTGTTTTGACAGGTTTGTGTTAGAAGCGGTGGTTTAAAGTTCAAGTTGGTGGTTTTGAAAAACGGTTTTTGTTGTACCGGTTGGTTAACTATGGTTCCCTCGGAACGGGCATTACAATTTCGTACAATTTCTCAGCTAATGACTAGATTTAAAAGACTTAAAAGAAAATTTTACTATTTAATGCATACTGGTCTAGATTTTGGGCAGAAAGAACTAAAAAAATCATAATGATCCAGGTTATTTGGGGACCCCGATGGTGAAGACGATACTACATGGGAACCATAAAAGAGAATGAAGACTGGATTTCCTAAGTGGTTTGAGAAGCAAAAATCATAATTAGGAAAGACTAAAACTCGAGGACAAGTCTTATCTAAGTTGGGGAGAGTTGTAACACCGGTGTTTGGAAATCAGAATAAGGATTAGAGCTTAGCAAGCCTTCTGGTATGAATGAGCTTAACATCTTGGTAGCAGTAGACTACGTCTCTAAGTGGGTTGAGGCGCTGGCCA
>OVAN01008663.1:1315-17870 GCA_900406275.1 Anastatica hierochuntica | reverse complement strand
TTGGCCCATTAACATTTAAAGCCCATTAACCCATTAAACACACACACACACACACACTCGTTAACACTTAGGGAAAATTTTGTTTTCGCCAAAAAACTCAAAACCTTCTTCTCTCTCTCTCTTTCTCTCTCAGTTTGCGAGAGAGAATCTCGAACCTTCTTCGCCATCTCCAGCCATCTCCGACCATTTCTCTCTCTCTGTCTCCGTCTATCCTTCTTTTCTGTCTCTCTCTCTCTCTCTCTGTCTCCGTCCCTCTGTCACCGTCTCTCTATCTCTGTCCCTCTCTCATCGTCTCTTCCTCCGCCATGGCTCCCTCTGGAAATCGTCGCCTCTCCCGCTTGAATCTTCCAGGTAAAGGGTTTTCGTTACATTTAGGCCTTGACTACGACTTAGATTAGGTTTTTTGGGATTAGGGTTTCGATTTTGGAGATTAGGGTTTCGATTTTGGGGATTAGGATTTCGTTTTTGGGGATTGTGGTTTCCTTTCGGGTTTGGGATTAGGGTTTGATTTGGGGTTAGGTTTCGTTTGGGATTAGGGTTTCGATTTTGGGGATTAGGGTTTCGATTTTGGGGATTAGAGTTTTGTTTTTGTGCTTTCCTTTCGGGTTTGGGATTAGGGTTTGATTTGGGGTTAGGTTTCGCTTTGGATTAGGGTTTCGATTTTAGGGATTAAGGTTTCATTTTTGGGGATTGTGGTTTCGTTTCGGGTTTGGGAGTAGGGTTTGATTTGGGATTAGGTTTCGTTTGGGATTAGGGTTTGATTTGGGGTTAGGTTTTAGATAAGTTTTCGAGTGTTTGTGGTTCTGTTTAGGGTTTATATATGATTGTGGCTTAGGATTTCATTTGTGATAAGGGTTTGAGGCCTCGGCTGTATTCATTTGGGATTAGGGTTTGATTTGGGGTTAGGTTTTTGATAAGTTGTCGACTGTTTGTGAATTTTTGTTTAAGGTTTTGATAATTATTGTGGCTTAGGATTTGAACAAGGCAATTGTCATTTGTTTGAGTCCTCGGGTGTATTCATTTGGGACTGGAGTTTTCAGAAATATAATTATAACAGATTATGGGTTTGGTTATGGTTTTGATAATGCGATGATCTTGTTTTGTTTTGACATAAGTTAGCATCTTATCACATCTGTTAGCATTAAACTTTAAACGTTAGACATTAAGATATAACCTATATTGTCTTTTAACTTAGGTGTAACTATTATGTATTTTACTCATCTATGTCTTTTATGATTAGCTAACTATGTCTTTTTTTTAGGGACATCATCTGCAAATACTACTACTCCTTCAGCAACAGGTTCAATGCCTCCTGTACCTATTGGTTCTTCCACTGAGGCTTCTGCGGCACCTACCTATGCCCACAGAACCGAAGCAGCTTTGCTGCGTGCTCCTGCTAGAAGGAACCAGAAACACCTTCATCCAAGAAAGCTCAATGGAGCTTTGTGGTAAGATTATTTTGTGAACTTCTGCTGTTATTTTCCTCATGCTGAAATGATCATACATTCATGAACTAAACTGATATGTGACTTCTGTATCTCTTTTCAGGTTTGGTATCGATCCAGAGGTCCACGCTTTTATGCGTGCTACGTGGCAAGGATACTATTGGGGTTCGTGGTCCAGCTAGAAGCATATACCACATGAGAGGAAGGATAAGTGGTGGCATGCTTTCATTGTAATGGGTTATGTTCCTTTTCTCTTTATCGTTATAATTTGTTAATATCTACATACTTATTCACTGCTAATTTGACCTATTCTTTTGTAGCAAAACTATTTATGGGAGGATGAGTTTCATGATGAAATCTACTACAAATGGAAGCTGCAAACTCAGAAAACAATCTGTAGCCGCATAAGCCAAAAACACAAGAACGGGAAGAGGCCTAAGTACATCGGTGAAGCATACTGGGATCAACTACTGGAAAATTGGAATACAGAGGAAGCAAGGTCGAGAAGTGAATCAGCCGTTGCTTCCCACACCGCTGCTCCTCCAGGGAAGACAATGCATAAGCACACTGCTGGCCCTAACCCCTTTGTGAAGATAGAGTATGATATGGTAACACTTTCTTTCATGATCCATTTATTTCCATTCATGTTTACACTGTATTTTTTNTTTACACTGTATTTTAATTAACATTCTGCTCTTGTTTTGTTGTAGATGACGGAGAAGCAGTTGGATGCGCCACCTCCCTATACGGAGCTTGTGAGGAAGACACACACACACAAAGACGGTTCATTTGTTGATGAACGAGCAGAGGCTATGGTGCTGGAAGTTGACGAGCAAACACTGGACGATGGATCTCCAGCTGTGAACAGCCAAGCTGCCACGACAACGGCTACTTCAACTTCACGACGCCTTCTCCTCAACCAAGAATACATCAAGGTAACCTTGTCTTCTTACTTGATTCTTATGGTTCTTGCTTCTTAGCTTCAAAATTCTCATGTCTGCGTGTTAGTAACATTATATGTGTTAGTAACATTATATGTCTTAGCTTCTTATATGACTGTCTGCGTGTTAGTAACATAATATGTGTTAGTAACGTTATCTGTCTTAACTTCTTATATGACTGTTTGAATCTTGTATCATGTTAGTAACATTATGTGTAATAGCTTGTTCTGAAACTGTTTGAATTATGTATCATCTTACTGTCTTCTTACTTTGAAATTGGTATCATGTTAGATATAGCTAGTTCGATTTAGGTATAGATTCACTGATTTTACAATTGGTTTAGCTCTTTTCATTGTTTTTATTTTCAGTGTGGCCAGACACGCAAGGGAACTATCTATGACTTTGGAAGTGCTCAGTTCAAGGAGACCAACACATCTGAACCTGTCCGTGTCTTACTGAAGAGGAGTCTCGACCTGGAGATGCGCGTAACTGGCTTGGAGACGCATGCTGATGCGGTCAAGGCTGATCTCACCGCACTGAAACTGATTTTAAAACAGAGATGGCTGCAACAAGAGAAACTCTGAAAGAGATTCTGCAAGCTCTCCAGCCTCAAGCTTCAGCTCATACTTCAGCTCATGCTTCAGCTCATGCTTCTGCCTCTGCATCAATTCATTCTCACCCTTCTGTTCAAGTACCAGTTCGAGATCATCTTCCACATCTCAGCAAGACTCAACAAACAGATTTGGATAGGTGGTGTGCTTAACTTTTATAAGTTTGATGTTTGAGATTTGAAATGTGAATTTTTTTGTTTTTTGTTTACAGGTTGTCTGTAGTTGATGATTCACATGAGTAGATCCCTGTTTAAGATTCTACTGATGTTTTAGAATCTGGAAAAAAAAAAGTTGTAATGGTTGTAGAATAATAACTGTAATATCTGAACCTATTGTAATGGTTGACCCAGTAATATTAATATTGTTGCAATCGAATGTTCCAATTAATAAAAAAAAATTTAATTTTGTTCCTCATATAGCCACGAAATGCCTCGAAAATTTCGTGACTAAATTGTCACAATTAGTCACGACATATACATAGCTAAATAAGTCACGATTTTAGAACGAGACAATTCGTGACAAATATATTCACGTTTATTTCGTGACACAATGTGACAAACTAGTCACGAAACAAACGTGCTATTTCGTGGCAAACTAGTCACGACCATTTCGTTTCAAAACGTGAGAAAATTAGCCACGAAATTTCGTGACAAAACCGTGGCAATACGGCTACGAAAAGCCACGATCAATATTTTGTAACGATCATATAGCCACGTTTTTATTTTCGTGACTTTTCGTGGCTAATTCATCATATAGCCATGAAAATTGTCTTATAGCCACGAATAAAAAACGTGGCTATATCCATGTTTTTTACTAGTGTATGGTCATTTGTATTAATCCATATTGGACTTAGGATTGAGTAGTATCGTTATAAATACCACCTTTGACTTGATTGTTGTTAAGATACAACATTAAGATAAGAGAGACAACAAGAAGCAGATAGAAGAAAAAGAAGAGAAGAGAGGATTTTTGTCGGGATTGTTTAACAACTTTTGGAGTAGTAAACGTCTCATGTCGAAGTTGGATGTTCCCAATACATGTTTTTTAAGTAATTGAAGTACTATGGATACATAGATGTAACTAGAACTTACCTAGCGACGGGTTCTTCTAGACTTTCGAGTTAGACCTAACTGAATATTTAGCATACTAACTCTAAGATCTATAGATATATGGAAATACAAACAAGGAATTGAAATGCCTCACAAATTCAATGTATTTATTTAAACAAACAAGGGAGAAATGTAAGCAATTTTAAGTTCTCAAATGAACGTAGGAGGCGGTAATAGGCTAATAGTAGAGAGAAGCAATAAGAGCACCTCTGGCCTTTTGAAGAGTCTTTCATAAACAAAAATATTATAAATTAAGAGAGAGAATAGGTGTAATCTATCAAATGAGTGAAGTCTCTTGTGAGAGACTTTTGAGAAACTTAAGTCATTTGAAAAATTTCATCCACATTTGTCACTATACTATTGGTAAACATATATTTTCATAATTAAAATTTTAAATTTAATTATATAATTACATAACATTAAATTTATTAATATTATAATTGAGTGAGATGCTCTTGTGAGTATCTCACAATTGAAGATGCTTTAATAGCATAGATATTAGTATTTTCGATAAAACTAGCTAATAACCTTTTAGATTTTTTTGTGGAAGCCTCCACGGACCAAAGCTTAATTAATGTTTCTAGATCAGGAGGTCATGGGACGATTCTCCGAAGATGCACAATTTATTGCAGATTATTGGAGGCATGTTTATAAGAAGTTTTCACCGTGGTGCAAGCGAAGACTGTTCGTCATGCTAGCAGATGAAACGAAAAGATTTGTCCAATACTTTATTATCTTTGTAATTGTTTCTCAAAATTTGTAATAGCAGTAGTAATAATTTAGACGATCAAAAAAAACCTTTTAGAGTTTTTTATGTACCTCTATGACAAAATATGTTTATATGTTTCTTTTATTATATACTAATATATATGAAGTGCAATCATATAAAAGCTAATCACTTTTTAAAAATATTCATCAATACTAATTTTTTACACAAATATGAAAAGAAGGAAAGATTATGATGAATGCATTTCATAAAATAGTTAGTTTATACGTAAATATGTATGCATAAGAGACACGCAACATCAATAATAACACGTGAATCCTTAGAGTTTTCTTAATAAATTGTATGCTCAGAATATAATGATATTTCATAATAATATTTTTTCTTGATTTTTTTCAACTTCTTCATTATGTTTCTTACATTATAGTATGGCTAATGGATGTATATATTTGAATAACAACGTGATTAGACAAATTTTATAAAAATTATAGTTGGACAAATACGTACACCACTAAACACGAGGGGTAGTTAAATGAAATACTCGAGCTAATTTTAGATTACTTTTTGAAAACTCCCAAACAAAAAAAAAGATGCGATAAAAACTATGAAATTATTATGCGAATTCGCATGGACCGACATATTCAAGATTATTCTTTTCAAACACTATGAATATATTTTCAACGTTTAAGACTTTATTATAATAATAGAAAAAGAATCTATGTAAAAATTCATAGCTTCACACACAGCACAATAATTTGAATATAGTAAATATTGTAACCAAACCTCTACAACATGTATTTATATAACCCAAACACAGCCGCTTTATGACATTATCCATCATTCAATAACTGAAAAGAAAAAGAAAAGGAGGAGAAAATGGGAAACATCATAACTGCGAAGCGAAAGAAAGCGAAAGTGATGAAGATCGACGGCGAGATATTCCGAATGAAAACTCCGACGACAGCGAGGGAAGTCACGGCGGAGTATCCAGGTTACGTCCTGTTAGATTCCGAAGCTGTTAAACACTTGGGAGTTCGCGCGAAACCGCTTGAGCCGACTCAAATTTTAAAGCCAAAGAAAACTTATTTTCTCGTTGAGATTCCGAAGCTTCAGCGTGAAACGGATAATAAGCTTCCGTATAGGCGAGTGATGTCCGGAATCCACGTCGGCGCGAAGGAGAGGTTAGATATGCTGATGCTCTCCCGGAGAACGGTCTCCGACGTCGCGATTGCCAGATCTGACGGCGGAGAAGGGTCTGGGCGGCGGCCTGGGCAGACGAGCGTGAGGCTGAGGCTGCCTCGATCTCAGATTACGAAGCTTATGGAGGAGAGCCACGATGCTTCCGATATCGCCCAAAAGATTATAAGTCTGTATAGAGAAAGTGAAAGCTCCGGCGAGATTGGCGGTGGCCGCAACGTCACAGCCGGGAAAATTAAGGCACGTGAGGTATTTCTTTCACTTTTTATTTCGAATTTTTCAAAAATAACCTGCAAAATTACGCTTAATATACTAATCTTTGACCCAAAAAAAACCGACAATTCAACTTAATAGAAACTCAAATCAAAATCGATATTCATATTATAATCGTTGAATAGTATCAAGAAAACTGAAAAGTCTAAGTAGACAATTCAATTTAATTTAAACTATAGAGTTGTTATTAAGCAAGGAGAAATTGATTTTTTTTAAAATAAATCGTAGAACAATGTCAACTATCATTTGTGGGATATTTTGGCAACAATACAATAATCTGGAATTAAGCATATGTTTAGTTTATTGGAGTAGAGTTTCTATATTGATGTAAAAGACAAGAAACAGAATTTAATTTCCGAGCATCGCTTTGGCGTTTGATTAGAGTAATACTAATTTAATTATTTTATTGAAACAACTAGGCCACTAGGGTTTATCTAAACTTATCTACTTACATCATCTATATATGTGAGTATGACGTCCGTATCATATACATTAAGCATGTTTAATGAATTGCTAGACTTTTGATCCGCGCAATCGCGCGGTTTTTTTTTTATAATAATTTTTTATGTTATTAATCATGTTTAGATTTTTCGAGTATCGAGTTTATAATTTTCGGTTATTTCGAGTTTCATATTCGAGTTTAGATTCAAAACTTTTAGAATTTTCAGTTATATCGAATTCTGGGTTTGGTTTAGATTTGAGATTTTCGAACTTTCAGATTTTCTCGGATACCCGTATGGGTTCAGTTCAGATAATATTCAATTCCCGAAATACCGTAAAACAAAACCCATTAGAGTATTTAAAAAAATATCAGATGACTAAACTTAAATTTTTATAGTTTATATAAATTATTTATAAATTTTTATGTATTTTTCTAACTTTTATCACTTTATAAGTCTTTTTGTAATAAATTTTATTTAGAAAATAATAATATTGTAATATAATTGTTTTAAAAGTTATGAATTTATTTTAAATTTGAAAACAAATTATATTTTAAATTAATCATATTTAAATTTGCTGAAAATTGATGATTTTAAATTGTGTTGGTTTATAATTTTGATAGTGTTTAAGTGAAAAGAATATTAAAATATTCTAAAATGTTTGTTGGAATATGTAAATGAGTAATTAGAGTTATTTTTAATTTATTAGATACATTTAATAAAATTTTTAAAATATATTTATTTTAAAAAATCACATATGAAAAAGGCTTACGTCTTCATAAGATAGATTATTTTCAATTTGTCAACCATTTATCCAGGCAGAAGTGGACTTAAAATGGCAACAAAACTTGTAAAAGGAATTATTTAGTAATAAAAATTCCTTTAATTTCGCAAGGCTTACAAGTAATAGAGAAGTGAAATATCTCTAAAAAAGAAGATAATGAAATATCATAATTATACTTGTGAACAAGAAAAACGAAATTTCATTTTGTACTCATGATGAAGATCATCTGCATCAACAAATAATCTGTTGTCGGTTTGTTAGCTAATCATATACATTAAATAATTAAGAGTCAAAGAAGAAATGATATATTAACTAAACATGTTCAGAAGCAGGTGAGTTTCGCCGGAGAAGGTGGACGGGAGCTTCCTGTTCAATGGAGCAGAAAGGAAAAATAATCTCCACTTAGATATCAATTTTTCTCCTTCTTCCCCCCTTTTTTTTATTTTCTTATTTGAATATGTTGTGGTAGGACTCATTTTTATATATGTTTCAGTGTATATATCATTTTATAATATATATCTTTATTATGTGAGCTCATATAAGCTCACGTAATAATGAGGCTTGTATGAGCTTTTCCTCATGCAGCATGAGCATCCTTCCTCGCCATAGATCTCATAACAATATCGTGAAACAAGTAGACATTAGAATGTCAAACCAACTCGAACTTGCAATACTCTGTCATAGGCCTAAAAACAAAAATGGCAGTGATAGTATCCATAATCCCCATTGTACTAGAAATAAGGGAAAAAATTAGTCTAGAGAGGCAAATCATAATGGTCTCTACCACTATAAAAAAGTAACATTATTCTCATTTGATCCAAATGGAGAAAAAAAACTATGTAGTGACAAACTATTCTATTTAATCAACATTTTTTTACAATAATAATGCTATGCCCATTTTATCCCCTTATCCCATCTCTAACTATAAGGATTAAAATATTCTAATTTTTAGAAAAATAATTAAAATCCCTAAACCCTAATTAATAACACTCGTATTTGAAGATTTTCACTTAAATTTCCCTAAACTCAAAAAAGAAACTCTAAAGCTCTAAGTTAAACCACCTCTGCATCCATCTCACCTAACCAGGGTTCGAACCCAGCTGCCTTTTGTGAGAGGAACTATTTGCCACTAGGCTACGATGACAAAAAAAAAAAAAACTCTAAGTTAAACATTTAATGCAAAAAACTAAAATTAAATATATTTTTTAAAAATTTAAATACCCTTAAAAGTCAATTTTAATGTTTGTGATATTTTAAAAACATAACATAAGAAACGGCAAAACTGCCCATTGCAAATAATGTTTGGTAGATTTGTCTCAAAAACTCTTTTTAATGGTATTTGAAGGAATTGGTCTTTTAATTTTTCAAAAATACCATTAATAATTTTTCTCAAAAATATCACAAAAGTAAATCTAAAATTTAAACCATCAAAACTAGAATCTAAGCCAAAAGAACAAACCCTAAAGCTCTAAATTAAAAATTAAATGCAAATACTAGACCAAAAGATTAAAAAAATTAATTTCTAAACCCTTAAAAGTCACTTCTAATGTTTGTGGTATTTTAGGAACAAAACCTAACAAAAATAGTATAGCTGTTTATTCCAAAGAATGTGTAATAAATTTGTGAAAAAGATAAGAAATAAGCACATTTGTCTTCTCAAATACACAAATAAACACATTGTGCTATTTAGGCACATTTTTTACTATTCATTTTTTTAAAATTCCAAAAAGTTCCTCCTCACTTTACAACAACATTTCTCTTTCCTCTCTCATTTCTCTCGTCTTGCTTTTTTTTTTCTCTTCCTATGTCACTTCAATTTTTTTTCTTTATTTATCCTTTTCTAGCAAAAAATATTTTTTTAAACTTTTTTCCTTTCTTCTCTCTTTCGTTCTCTTTCCTTTTGTCTCCTTCTCAGCTACGAAATGGACACATTCAAATGGATATAGTAATCTTCTGGATGAAATGAACATATTCAGATATATATAGTAACTATTCTTTTTCGTTCATATCACGTTCGTGTAAATGGTACGACATATCCATTGATCAAAAATATTACAGTTTGTCCTAAACTTGTTGAATAGTTGCATCAATCGTATTAAACTTACCAGATCATATAATGCATCATATCCAAACTCACATGTCAACATATAATCATTTTAAAAACTAATTTTGTTGGTAAATAACAAAAAAATTGTTTCATTTGGTTATAATAATCCATTACATTCACGCTAACTTATCCACGAATAATCATTTTTAAAACCGAGAAGAAAATTAAAAAATAAGATGGAAAGAAAACATAAAGTTTATTCACGAAAACCTGTTTGTCCACGAATAACGTGTCCACAAATAACCACGAATAATATGTCTAACTTGTCCACGAGTAATTAATTTTAAAACTAAAAAGAAAAAAAAAACAAGAAGGAAAGAGAGAAGAAAAAAAGAAAAAGAAAAAGAAAAATGCTTTACAAAAAGAAAGAAAAAAATATAAGTGGCTTGAGAGAGGAAAGAGAAAGAAAAAGAAAATAAATATTAAAGTAAAAAGAAAGAGAGAAAAATTGAGAGTTTTTTATTTATATTTATACATAATTAGGTATCTAAATAGCCTAAGGTGTCTATTTGTGTAATTGAAAATACAAAAATGTATATTTGTGTAAACAAATCTAAATTTGTCCACGAAAAAGTTTTGTGGTATTGGAGGAATTTATTATTATTTTATAAGTATCTTTTGCTTTAATTTGGGTGGAGAAATCATCTTTCTTTTTTCACAAAAAGATTAAGGAAAAGGGGGAAAAAGAGTATTTTAATGTTTGTATAGTGTTTTATCTAATATTTTTTATTTTATAGGAAAAATATCTAAAAAATGATATAATTGTTTATTTCAAAGAATGTGTAATAAATTTGTCGAAAACACTTTTTTGTATGATTTTCGATGAAATTTCTTGTCTTATAACTATCTTTTACTTTAATTTTGGTGGAGAAGTCTTCTTTTCTTTTGCCACAAAAAGATTTAATTAAGTAAAAGGGAAAAAACAGTTTTTTTGTGTATATAGAGTAGAGTGGTTTAGGTGCACAACTCTCCCAATAGATTTAGATTAAGCAAAGCCGGACCCAAACGTAATAATGACTCGTAACATATCAGAAAATGATGTGTATTTACTGCTTTTTTCTCGGCCTATGTTTTTTTAGTTACATGTTGTTTAATGATACAACATTTAAGAATAACGTGGTAAAAGACAGACAGCAAACTCTATTTCTCACTCTTTCTCTCTCTCTTGATGTCTTAAATCTAAATCGAGGTTTTGCGGTCGGTCCGATTAATGTTTTGTGGTGTAAATAAGTCGGCAACTTAGAGCATGATTAATGCTTAAAATCTCTAAGAGGTTTTTATGCATTATTAAATTAATAAAATTAAAAAAAGAGAGAGAGTGCTGAAAAGAGAGAGAGATGCTAAAAAGCGTTTCTTAAATTGCAACTTGAAGAACGGTTTCCTATTTTTCTCTCTTGCTTTTTCATTTGTTTATTACTTTTTGTTTTAAGAAACTCAACTCAAGAGTCTCGGTTATTTATGTTCTTAGGCGTTATATATGATGTTTGCCCGTTTTTTTTTTCAAGTTAGTCCAATTTCTTTTCACTTTTGTGTTGCTTTATCCGATTATCCTTTCGATTTCTTATAAATCAAAAGGTTTGTTGTGTGTTAGTTTGTTTTTCTTTTTTTACTTGCTCTAGATCATCGTTTTCTTTATATACTGTTAGATTTCGTTTTCTCTTATCCATAGCATGTCTTCTTAGATCTTATGACAGCTTGAAAATCCAAACTTGTTGTAGTTGGATTTGGGACATGACCCCTTTAAACGAGAGATGTTTTAGCAACAGATGAAGGGCAGTCAACTTCATAAACAATGGCGAAGAAACGAAGGTTGATAGTTGTTGAATCGACTTATTTTGGCGACGGAAAAAAAAACAACTGAAGAAGATTATCACTGTTACGACAGAGTGAAGGTAGCATTGACATATTTCGTTATCAGAGGACATAGAAACACATATACGGAAGGATGCACAAAATACCCGAACATGAAGAATCGAACCGAACCCAAAGTATTGAACATGAACTGAAACTGTTAGAATACCCGAACAGATCCTAAACTTCAATATCCGAAAAACCGAACCCGAACCTAACCTGAACCGCAATATTTCGGGTACCCGAAAATATTTTAACTATAATAATAAACTTAAATATATTAATTATTTTAGATCTAATTTGCAAAAATATCCAAAACATCGGGAAAAATATGAATGTTTTAAAAGTATCAAAAATACTCCAAATATCTGGAAAAAAGTAGAAAATGCTCGAAATACCGAAAATATTTACCGGTTTCTCACCTAAATATCCAAAACTGAAACGATTATTATTCTTACGTAAGCATATGGTCATGCATTTTTTATATTTATACGTGTTATTGTTCTTTTATTTCTGGATTTTTGAGGTTTATAAGATATATTTGGATATTTGAAATTTTTACATAATTTAAAAATGAACTCGCATAGATCAGAACCGAACCCGAACCAAAAAATGTAAATACCCGAACAAGTCTTAAATCTCTAGATCTGAAAATCCGAATAGATCCGAATCGAATTCGAACGAGTACCCAAACGTCCATCCTTATAAGAAAACCAAATGAAAAAATTTTATGTGGTAAACAATAGGAGTATTTTCTCCTCGAAAGAATTGTTACAATAAGGTGTTAGGATAAGGATTGGCTCCGGAATTAATACATCTGTGTGGCATGACCCGTTGATACCAGATGAAGTTCCCAAACCAGCGAGAGGTCGTGGTCGGGCGTGGCATCCTCGGCTACAAGTCCAACATTTAATTGATCCTCTAACACGGGAGTGGCATTTGCCAATTTTACAGAAATTTATGGATCCCGAAGATTTTGGGCTTATATGCGGTATCCAACCAAGCCGGACCGCAACTTACAATGGTTTAGTTTGGCATTACACAATATCAGGACAATACACGGTAAAGTCGGGGTATAAACTTTTGAATTTGGTGGCGATAAATCAGATAAATAACAATGGTTGGGGACCGGGTTTGGAAGCTTTGAAAGCTTTCCCTTGGACGGTAAAATATCCACTGAAGATACAACATTTCCTTTGGCAAATTATTACTGGGAGTTTGGCGGTAACGACTGAATCAAGTGGGCGGGAGATCCCTTGTGACACAATGTGTAAACGTTGTGGTCTTGCTGAGGAGACCATCAACCATGTTTTCTTTGGGTGTGAAGCCCTTGGGAATATCTGGAATTTTAGTCGTAACCCCGCAAATCGTGAGGAGTTTCCAACCTGTTCAATTTTTTTCCAATATGGACTATCTTTTCTGGCGGAATCCTCGACGCCTTCAGGAGAACGTCGGTGCTCTTTTCCCATGGGTCTTATGGTTAATTTGGAAGGCGAGGAACCAAAAGGTTTTCCAAGGTATCCATATAGAAGTTGAGGAACTACTGAAAAATGCGGAGACGGAAATGATGGCATGGGAGGAAGCTCAGGTAAACCCTCCACCGGATGAAGCTGGGGAAATTTTAGACAACATAAGTTCTGTTGAAATGCGGTGTCGTACGGATGGATAGTGGAAACAAGCGGAACCTTTTTCTGAATTAGGTTGGATTTGTCTGGACAGGGATAACTCGATAGTCCTACTTGGTGCGAAGTGTCTCTGCCGAAGTCTTTCACCTTTGCATTAAGAATTGGAAGCGCTTCTGTGGGCCATGTCAGAATTGATAAATAGAAACATCAACTGCCGGTTCTTTGAAACCGATTGCAGGGAGCTAATTACGATTCTACAAGACCCAGATGATTAGCCAGCTTTCTATACATA
The DNA here is from genome assembly GCA_900406275.1 of Anastatica hierochuntica. Lineage (NCBI taxonomy): Eukaryota > Viridiplantae > Streptophyta > Magnoliopsida > Brassicales > Brassicaceae > Anastatica > Anastatica hierochuntica. The sequence continues at coordinate 4,471 of OVAN01008663.1, read as the reverse complement.
CGTCCAAGATTTGCGTCGCCTTCGTGATCAACTTCCAGGATTCACATTAGCAAAAATCAAACGCACAACAAATACACAAGCAGACAGCCTAGCTCGAGGATCTCGTCGTTTACATTTTGATTCTATTTTTGTAGATTTCTCTTTTCCGAATTGGGCAACCAATTCCGGAATGACTATCTGATTTAGTGTTTGGTTGATAAAAAAAACAATAGGATAAGGAAATTACTTAATTCAGTTTTATCACTAATGTTGGGCCTATATCTTTTTGTTTTCAAATTTCCGAGTCACTTAAACCCAATTGCTATCAACCTAATAAAATGTTTTGGCTCATCAAAGGGGGAGGGATTGATGAAGTGACTTTCAAAACTGTAAAAGCTTTTAAAATTATTACAATCATTTTTTTTCAATCAAACTTTTGCTTTCTTCTTTTTTCTCTAAAGCATTAACAACCACTTTTTTTTGTTTGCTCTTTCAATTACTATATTTTAAAAAATCATGAAAACAAGTTTTAGTGGCTGTAGAATTTTGTTTCAAATTTTTTAAATTATTTTTTCTTTCTCATTATTTTTTCTTCCCAAAAATTATTGTAAACTCTTTATTAATTCATATATAATTTATTATAAAAATTTTAAATGCTTAAAATTTATCTTTTTGTCTATTTAATGAAATTCATTTTGTTATATACATAAAAGACCTTTTCAAATTAAAAATTCTGCAAAATATGTAAATATAGCTTTTATAAATTCTTTAGAACATTATAAATGCAAAGACTAGATTAAACTTACAAATATAACGTGTATTATAATTTTCATATGTTTATATTTTAGTAAATTATTTCTTTTAAGCCTGTCGTCTTCAATTTATTTTGAATCCAAAAGCTCTTTAAATATAGTATAATTTTCTCTATCCACGTAAGATAACATTTATTTCCATTTTATATCACTAATCAAATTCTAATATTTAAAAATTGATTTGCATATATCATGAAAATTGAAAATAAAACATAAGCATCCAAATTTAAATTTTCTATATACATATTCGTAACAAAAAATTTTCAATATTTAAATATTACATAAATTATATTTTGACAAAAATAAATATTTAAGTTAACAGTCACAGATTTTATAATTTTTATTAACAATCATACTTTTATTAGTGATAAAAGTAATAGTCACATCCTTTACAACCAAAAGTTTCTACAGCTAAAAGTCATAAAAGTTTACAGCAAAAGTCTACAGTCACAACCCTTACCAATCAGTCCCCAAATCTCGAGAATATAAGAGCGCCTCAAGCATTCAGATCTATTTCCTCCCCCTCCATATCGGTCGGGAGGTCTATGTTAGGAACGAAAAAACAAGAAGGGTCCAGTAGGTGCCCCCCTATACAAAATGCAAGCTTCGAATAGAATAAAACTCTCCTAAATTTAGGAGTAATGAAAAAAAAAGAAAAAAATAGAATCCCCCAGCAGTGCTGGGGGATTCTCGCGAAAACTCTTTCCCATATCTTAGAAGAAGTCGTGTCCGTCCCGGACATGTGCAACGTTTGATTTATGCTTGATCTCTTACCGATTCCTGTCTGGGGAAGTCAAGTGTTGCTAACCGGGCCTAGGATAGGTTCCAATTTCTTAAGATTATAGGCTAAACTTATCCAGATCAATTGCTGCTATACCTTTAGTTGGAGCAAAAAATGCTCGTATACCCTTCAACAAAAATGGGGATTTATTTTATTTATTTTTTAATTAGAAAACAAAGGAAAGCTCAATAAAACCATCCTAAGATCTAAAAATTACAGACCCAACCATGACCCAACCATCTTACATGGATAATCCTAACCCAAACCCAACTTAATTGGATCTTCTCTAGAAATTGAAATTTTTTTAGTCAAAATCCCTAAAACACAAAAAAAAACCACGACATCGTTTTCTCTCTGTCATATAGTTTCTCCATTATCTTTTTCTTCTTTCTACTTTGTCGAGAGTTTCTCTATCTGTTCTCCATCGTTTGCTTCTTCTTCATCCTTCACCAGATTCCTCCTGAAATCGGAATTCCATGAAATCCCTTTGTCTTCCACCGTCTTATTTCTCCTCCGCGGCCTTCTTTCTCCTTCCTCCTCTACCGTATTTTTCCGCCATCGTCGTCTTCGTCTTCTTCCTCCACAGTCTTCCTCCTTTCCATGGTCGTCCTCCTCCATTGTCTTCTTGCTCGAACGTATTCTTCCTCCTCCACCATCTTCCACTTCAATCGGCATCTTCCTCTTCCGCTAAAAAGTAAGTTTCTCCGTCATTTTCTCTCCTTTTCTCCATTGGTATCAAAATCGGAAATCCTTAAAAACCAAAATTGGGTTTATGAAATCATGAATTTTGAGAATTTTAATCCAAAACTAAATGCTTTTGTTGTGTTTAATTTAGGTAATGGCGCCTCATCCTCATACAAGTACGACTAGACCTAAAGTGGGAGAAGAACTAAACGTCCATTTAGGATTCAGACCCCTTCTCCTTCTCCGGAAACGAGTTTTTAAGGTTAGAAAGCTTCTGAAAACGTTTTGTAGACGTAGGTTTTATTGTTTTATTATCAGCATTTTGTCAATGAAATAGCTCTCGTAGTCTTGTTAATGTTTATCTTGATAAATAGTATCAGTGGAGTTTCTTCCTTTGTCGAGTATTCTGGTTTTGAAATGAGTATATTATTAAAGTGCTTTCAAGGGTTGTTTCAGTTAATGAAAAGGAACAATTTCTTATGTGACATTTGTTATTATGATATATTTCATTTATTAACAGATAAATTTAGGAGTATTTTCTCACTTTTATGTACTTGCATTTTTATTTTCTTAACAGCTGCTTTTTTATTTTGGAATTGATTTTCATCCTTTAATGTTTGATATTTTTATTTCTATTTTATATTCTCATATCCAAAAAATCTATATTCATAATTCTGGTAATTCTAGTAACTGTGATTTCTGGCAATTCTGATAATTATGGTACTTCTGGTCTGATAATGTGATTAAATATGTGTTTGTGATGCAAGATACCGAGGAGGATGGTGCACCGCTTCCGCCAGAGAAACTCTTTTTCAGCCCCGAGGAGTATCAAAAGCCATGTAAACTCACAGCCAAAAGTGATGTTTACGGTACGTTAAAGCTCTTAGGTGGTGATAAATT
>OVAN01008662.1:0-17871 GCA_900406275.1 Anastatica hierochuntica | reverse complement strand
TGTACGCTGCATCATCTTCATCCTTCTTCTTCACCGATTTGGCTTGCGATGTAGATGACATTTCCTCCAGCACATCCTTCAGACCTAGAACAGAGAGATGCGCAAGCATCCTCTTCTTCCATAGCGAGAAATCTCCTTTTCCATCGAATCTCTCAACCTCGATCCGAGCATTCGACATCGTCGCTTCTATCACCAAAGCTCTGATACCAATTGTTGCTCCCAGAATCACGATCAAACACACGGAAACGATCGATCACGACGTCAAACAGATCGAACAAGAATCGAAGAATGAGAAGAAGAAAAAAGAACTGTAATAGAGGATAACACAGAGATTTGTTTACCCGGAGTTCACCGATTCATGGCTATATCTCCGGGGCCTGGCTCAGGCGATTCACTATGATCAAAACACACAATCACAGTACAATCTCTCACCTCTCTTTCTCGCTAAAGCTCACCGCCATTAACGGACTCTGAGCTTATAAAAATATCCCCACAAGATCTGAGTTTTAATACCTCAGAATCTGTTACAACCGAAAACCCGATTTACACATACCGGTAGAACCATTAGAAACAACCCAACCCAAGATTAAACGAATCCTAGATTGATAACCAGCTTCTAATTGACTTCCCTGTCTGGTTCTATGCACTTGAAAATTTGATTTCTCATCACCAAGACTCCAACATGTACCACTTGAATCAATTTGTGCAAACCACTTGAGTTTTAATAAATCATGTTTTATACATAACTTGTTGTGCAAGCAAGGTAATATCGAAGCCTAAAAAACAGAGAGTAGGAGGAGGAATAAGCTCACGAAAGCCGTGTGTTTCATGATTCTTAAACTTGAAAAATCCTCATCATACGACATCTTCAGAAACCAAATCAGTCTTCTCCAAACGACAGCTAGTGATCGTTAAAACTTTTTTGCGGAGATGGAAGAAAACATCATGTATACACAAGTTTAGGGTTTGTAGGATTACGACTATTTGCGATGGAGTTGACAATTCAATATATAAATATATAACCTGACGGCATATTAGGGTGTCATCGGCTACGCTTTTTTATTTAAAAAATATATCGTAATTTTCAGTAGGGTTAATTTGGTCATCAACACACGTATGAATATTTTTCGAAACTAATAATGACCATAACCCAATCAATAGGTGACACGTATGCAAAAACGATTTTTAATTTAAAAAAATCAAAACCTGCAAACATCACCAGTTACATTAAGGTTACATGGGCCCAAACCTTTTTTCTTTTCTTTTTTTAAAAAATATTGTAATTTTTATTAGGGTTTGTTTGGTCATTAACGCACAAATGGACATTCTCCCAAGTGAATAATCACCATAATCCAATTGATAGAGGACACGTATGCAAAAAATATTTTTTAATTAAGAGAGTTACAAACCGGTGAGTTCCAGAATTACGCCACGTCACCCGCAAATTCGGTGAGCTCGCCATGTCAACAAACGACTTCTCATATTATATATATATATATATATATATATATATATATATACAATTTCTTCGGTTACTACCATTACCACTATAATTAAAATTGTTAGATGACTTGGTATCTTATTATATAAAGCTGAACGCGTTCCACGTGAATGCGACACGTATGCAAAATTGTAACTCACTGGATTTCGACATGTGTCATTATTAGTTTTTCTTTGGCAAGTGTCATTATTAGTTTAGATCGTGACATGTGTTAATGTAAAAATAGAAATTAATATAGATTTTCCCATTATTAGTTATTTGCTTTTAAAAAGGATAAAATAACAAAAATGGAATCCTAACTTATAAAATAAAAGGAAACTGACGAAGTATTTTTTTAAAAAAATTAGCTTAGAAAATTAAATAAAAGGAAAAATGTAAAACATACGATAAATTTATAAAATTAGAAAATAATAATCTAATTGTTAGAAAACAAAATTTAGAAAATTAGAAAAATTCACTTCTCTTTAGCATACATTTCGCGCAGTTGTAACACTCACGCGGATCGGTTAGCACGTAGTGCTCGCCAGCTTCCGTATGCTATGTATTATGTAAGCTCTGTGCTACCAATTTGGATTACCGAATTGGTTTAATTTAAGCTGTTGACAAAAAAAATAATAATAATAATCTAATATACATATTTTATAATAGTCTTATATAATATATAGAGTTGATTCTAAGTTTTAATTTGCGTACATCTTAATTTTTACACTCGATTTACGATAAAAAAATTATGAAATATGTAAAATCGTTAAGACACAAAATATATATCTTTTAAAAGGTTAGATGTTCATTTAATTCATTTTACGTAGTATGAAATATATAATTTCTTTAAGGACACACTCTTCATTTTAAGTCAATTTGAGATTTTTTTAATTTGTGGTAGAAAATACAGTAATGAATATCTATGATTCTAATCTAAAATTTTCTTACACGAGCTAGAGGGTTGTTTAAAGGTGAATTTAAATCGTAAATCTATTTATACGAACCATAATTAATAATTATGCATGTTATTAATTGTAGATATTAAATATTTTTTTACTCGCGTATCCTAATCTAGTTATCAATAAATTACAACATAAATATTAGGACAAGTAGGTGGAATATTCATAAGACTACCATTAATTAGGTTTCTATTACTCAACAAAAATATAAATTTTGTAAGTTGCATTAGGACCACTCNCCCCCCCCCCCCCCACCCCATTTTCCTTAACAATAATACATATGTCATTTTCCTTTTCATTTATCTTTTTTCTTTCTGTTTACCTCTCTCTTCTTTACAAATTCTTCCCTCACATTTTCTTTTTCTTTTTGTGTTTCTAATAAAAGTTTAATGATAATTTTAATTATACAAAAATTTTATTTTATTCACAAATGTCAATACTTGAATATTTGAAAATGAAGATATATATCTCAAAGAATTTCAAAAATTCAATAAACATCAAAATTGAATGATTCCCTATCCCTATCCCTATCTATAAGTTCGTACGAATGTCAAAATTTTTCGGACCAAATTGTATTCCTTAATAAGTTTCCAATATATAATTTTATGTTTTAATGATTCTATAATGTGTAATTACGTAATGCATTCAGCTGAATTACCCTTCCCGATAATTTTTCACTCTACAACTAATATACTGTGTAATTATGTAATGCACTTCTAAGTAAACATATTATAATTAGTTAACACTGCTATTATGAAATATTAGTTATGTATAAGTAAATTTCAAATTACATTTGTTTAACAATTGATTTTGTAAGATTTCTGTTAACGCAAAATAGTATTATTGAAAAAAGTAGTATGTAGTCATACTATTTAATTATTTGGAATAATTTGTCTTTTTTTATCTTAAGTTAAACTATATTTATAAATTTCTAGTTATTAAATATCTTAGAAATTGTGCTATTAGCATTGTCTACTTTCAATTTCATTACTTCTGGTGTTTGATTATTTGAAATTTATTATACCTAGCAGAATAGTATTTCAAAATTGAAATACTATTATTATCTGAACTGGAATATGGTGATTGGTACTATTTAAGAAATATATCTCCGTTTTTAAAAATTCAAGATAAGCCTAATGTGAAAAAAAAATCTATTTTCTTTTCGTATGTTTAAAAATTTCAGTTAACATTTTAAAAAACTTATAAATGAAACTAGATAATTTGGGGTTTAGAAGAAAAAAGAGAGAGAGAAAATATGAAAAAAACAAAAAAAATCACACAAACCCCTCGCTGAAGAGAGACAGAGTAGTCTTAAATTGAGTAAAAAATTACTAGTTTTTATATTCTTAATTACTCACTCTTTATGATTATTGGGCAAAGTTACCCTAAATATTATCATGAATGTTTCAATTAGAAAGGACATATGTGTGAGACCTCTGTTTATATTTTCTTAACAAAGTTCTAGGCCTCGAGAGATAATATCAATCACTTGGTGTTCATTCGATGCAACCACTATGGTTATTTCGTATCCCCCTTTTTCTTTTCGTAAAATTTTGCTTATTATCCCTCATGTCATAACATTATAAACTGTATTGTTACTTTTGCTAATTTGCATGTTTCATTTGATTTTAGACAGGTCCTTAGTTAAACTATTCATCACAAAACATAGTTTAACTTAAGATATATTAAATTGGAGGTTTCCAAGACAAAGATCAATTTGCCATAAGTTATCAGTTTGCCATATGCTATTATACTGAATTGAAACCTTCTACCTTTAAACACTTAAACCATCCATCCTTCCCCTTCTAGCCATTGGATCACGTACTGCTCAAACAGATGGGCTATCTTGGTCAGAATCAAAATTTGTAGTCACACATAATGCATCTGGAAAGAAATGCTGAGTGAGATCGGTCATCTCATCCCACCAGCCACACATAGAGTAAACCAGTTCATTAATCAGTTCATATTTAGTTAATTCAGTTTAATCGAACTTACACTTAGTTCCAATTTTAATCATAAAAATCTGGCCATAAGTCTCAACAGAATATATTGAACCCGACCAACAACCGATATAATCAGAAAACTTGGCCATCTGCGATTAAATTAGTGAATACTCGCAATCAACCATCAGACAAGCATTCACGGCCAATCGACCTTCACATAAGCTAATGAATGGCTAAAGCCACGAACTCATCTTAGCCTTAAGATCGAATGATCAATTTAGATTATCAATTTTTGTCACCTCTTTGATAGATTGTCTCGCCCAATCAGTTCTCATATTGCACTAGCTTCAGCCAGACAGTCGGCTGATTCGATTTGTGAGTCTCTCAGCCAAACCTCTCTAAATAACCCATTCATTATGAGTTCCTTCTATTTTTCGTGTATAATGAAGATAATTTCCTTCTTTTCCTTTAATACACAAAACTCAGCGTTTTGGCCTGAGAAACTACTCCGGTAACCGTCCAAGCGCGCCCATTGAAAAAAAAATTGTTCTCGTTCATTTTACTAGCCAAAATCACACTTTCACGTGGAAGTAAGGAAGTAACTGTTACCGCTTAAATTCCTTGGCAAAAAATTTGAAGTCCTTGGCTAGCTTCCTTGTCTAAAAGCGACATAAATAACTGCTTTGTCTGATTCAATCAGTCCTTGTCTGAATCCGACCAAATATGTCTGATCCGAAAAGTCTAATTGCCTTGCTTGGACTGACCAACTAGCTCAACTAGCTAACTTACACTTAACCACCAATTCATTGCGAAACTCTTGGATTATTGTCCTCGCCATCAGTTGGCTCAATTGGTCAGGTCCAGCCAGCTCAGTTCTCGAACCAGTTCAGTCCCCACCTAACCAGCTCGGACAATCGAATTCCCTTGAATGATTTATGTCCACGGTAATCCTTAGTTCAATCACGATCCAATCATTCCCATTAATCTCAATATGGCCAAGTGCCTCATGATCCATCCATGATCATGTGAGTAAACCATGCCTGGTCCATCCACGACCAAGTCTAGGGTTCAACCAGTCTGACTATACTCATCCCCTTATAATCGTACAACGACCCTTTTATGATCTGTCACAGTATACATTACCCTCGCTTGAGAAGTCACTGAACCATCCTTGGTCCAGTTTTCAACAGTTAACTGAATTTTCCTCGATTTTTCCTTCCAGCTTATGCACCTCTCATGGCCAAGTCCTTGTTCTTGTTTAGATTTTTGAATACGGGTGTTACAACTCTCCCTACCTTAGATTAGACTCGTCCTCGAGTCTTAGTCTTCTTCGACCCCTCTTTCTATTTTCAAACCACTTTGGAAACTCAACTTTCATCCTCTCCTCTGGTTTCCAAGTAGTTTTCTCTTCACCATCACAGTCCCAAACAACCTGAATCATCTTAATCTTTCTCCTTCTTTCAGCCTTAACCTTTCTATCTATAACTCGAAAAAAACTTCCTTCGACGGTCAAGTTTTCTCTTAAGTTTGGTGGTTGTTCAGAAACCACATTGTGCCTATTAGAGATGCATTTCCTTAGCATCGAAATGCGAAACACACTGTGGAAGGCAGCCATGAATTGTGGCAGTTCCAGCTTGTTAGAAACCTCTCCAATCCTTTCCATAATCTTGAGCGGTTTCATGTATCTCAGACTCAACTTAGCATATTAGGCAGCATGTTATTTTCCCTTTTAGGTGACTATTTTCAGAGAGAGTAAGCCCCCAACAACAAATTTGAGCTCTTTTATTCTCTTATCCGCATAAATTTTCTATCTATCTTGTGACTCTTTCATCTTAACCTTCAAAACGAGGATTCTTTTTATTGTCTATTGAACAAAGTCCCTATTGTAAATACTGCATTCCCAACTTGAGTCCAACATAACGGTGTTCAAAAAGGTCGTCCATACAAGGCTTCATATGATGAGATCGCAATACTTGCCTGATAATAGTTGTAATAAGCAAATTTAGCCAAGTAAAGATACTCTTCCCACTTGCCGCCCAGTCCAGGATACAAGCCCTTAGCAGATCCTCAAGTGCCTAGATTGTTCTTTCAGACGGTCCATCTGTCTGTGAATGTTATATAAGTTGTACTTATGTTCACTCAGGTCCTAAACTTGTTCTAAAGTGCCTTCCAGAACTGAGAGTAGAACTTTGAATCCCGGTCTGACACAATACTTTGCAGTGCTCCATGCAACCTGATAATCTCTTGGACATACTTTCTGCCAATACCTTCGCATTATCTTTTTTGTTCACTACCACGAAGTGAGCTAACTTGGTCAATATGTCCACTATTATCCAGATCGCATCCTTCTTGTTGCACATCGGCAAGCTAGTCACAAAGTCCATTGTGACAATGTCCCACTTCCACTATGTAATAGGTAGACTCTGCAACCGACCACTCAAAACATGATGTTTTGCCTTAACCAATTGACATGTCGAACATCCAACTACCCAAGCAGCCACATCTCTTTTCATTCCGATCCAATGATAGTACCGCTTCAGATCCTAATACATCTTTGTCGAATCGGGATGTATTGAGAACTTAGACTAATGTGCTTCCTTAAAGATCGCTTCGCTTAACTCTTTGACATTTGGAACACACACACACCTGACCATTTACCAGAATCGTCCCATTGGCTGAAGTCTGATACTTGGTCTGATCATTATTTGCAGCTTTGATGAGGTTCTCATCTTCCTCCTGAGCCAACCGGACCCTCGTGAGCAGATCAACTTGTCAGCAGCTCCTAAGCCCAAAAGCTCTAGATCATCTGACAATGCGGCTAATTGCAAAGTCCTAACCATTCCAACCAGTTCTTCCATGTTCTTCTCAGAATCAACAACCGCGATCTTCCGGCTTAAGGCATTAGCCATAGTCTTAGCTTTACCAGGGTGGTAAGCTTTATCCAAATCGTAATCAACAACAACTTCTATCCATCTTTTTTGCTTAAGGTTTAGTTCTGCTTGAGTGAAGATTTACTTCAAACTCTTATGATCAGTGAAGACTTGGAACTTCCTACTGTAGAGATAAGATCGTCAAATCTTCAAGGAAAACACTACTGCCGCCATTTCAAGGTCATTTATCGGATATTTGCCTTCATACTTCCTTAGCTGTCTTGATGCATAGACAATAACATTTCCTTCCTGCATCAGTATACAACCCAATCCAGTTCATGATGCATATGTGTACACCTAATAAGGTACCTCTGGTCTCGACAACTCAAGGATCGGAGTGCTTGTAATCATCTCCTTCAGCCTACACAAACAATTCTCATAGTCCTCTGACCAGGTTGAGGGGACGTCTTTCCTAGCCAGTCAAGTCATTGGCTAAGCCATGCTCTAAAATCCCTTGATAAGCCTTTTGTAGTATCCAGCTAGCCTAAGGAAACTCTTTACTTTCGAGGCATTCCATGACCTTGGCCATTGTGCTATGACCTTGATGTTTCAGGGTCCACATATACTCCCTACCTAAGACAACATGGCCTATGAATCCAATTTTCCTTTGCCATAATTGCACTTTTTAGCTTCGCAAACAGTTTGTGTTCTCGCAATCTATTCATCACATTTCTCAGATGGTCCATGTGCTCTTCTTGAGTCTTTGAGTAGACCAAGATGTCATCTATGAATCTTTGATTCATCCATACGGTCTTTGAAGATATTGTTCATCAACTTCATGAATGCAACCGGACCATTGGTTAAGCCTAAAGGCATCAACACAAACTCATAGTGCCCATACCTTGTCCAAAAAACCGTTTTCTGAACATTTGATTCTGCGATCGGAGTCTGATGATACCCCGATGCCAAATAAATCTTTGAAAACCACGTAGTGCCTCTGAGTTGGTCGAATAACTCGTCAATCCGAGGTAGTGGGTACTTATTCTTCACAGTCACTTTGTTCAGTCCTCGATAATCAATGCATAACATGAAGCTACCATCTCTCTCTTTAGAAAAAAATATTGGTTCACCCCACAATGAAGTGCTTGGCCTGATGAATCTCTTTTCTAGCAACTCACTCAACTGCTTCTTCAGTTCAGCCATCTCTGCGGGTGCCATTCGGTAAGGTTCCTTAGAGATTGGAGGTGTTATAGGTTCATCTCAGTAGTAAACGAATCGGACCAATCTGGTGGTAATCAAGTCACTGCTTGGAACAAAGTCCTTTACCACCATAATTTCCTTCAAATCAGTACACAGTCCAACTTTCGAAATAGTGATTTTGGCTAAGTAAGCTTCACAACCTTTCTCAATAATCTTTTCTGCTTGCATCGATGATATCACCAAGCTCCCAGATGTCGGCCTTATCCCTTGGTAACTCAGAATCCCTTTGATAATCTCAAACCGAACACGTCCTTGGCGATAGTCCATATTGCATTGTACTTTACCAGCCAGTCAATTCCAAGGATCACATCATATAGTCAGGCACTAGACAAATCACCAAGTCTGTCGGTATGTTCCTTCCACAGATCAGAACTGGGACATTTTGAATAACTCCTTAAGTACACATGGTTTGACCACCATCTGCCTTAACCAATCCGGAATGTTTCCCGAGTTCCTTCTAGAACTCGCCTGCCTCAACCATCTTCGGATAACAAAATAATGAGTAGCCCTGTGTCAAACATGACATGGGTTGCCACTCCACCCATGACCAGGGTCCCTACACTTTCACTTAGAATGCTAAGAACCCACCCATTTCACAAAAAATTTGATAGAGTAAGGTAACAGAACTAACCAGTGATCGGATGAGAGGTTCCTGGGTTGCTAGTCCCCTATCCTATTGAGTACACCCTCGACATGATTGCCTCTATCTTTGGTGGTGGTGGCAGTCTTTCATTTGCCAAATTCCTAAACTGCCCATCTTTGGGACATTACACTTTGAAGTGCCCAAATTCTCCATAGTTGTAACATGTCTTAGTTGCCACACTTCTTCCTTTGTCCTTAACCCTCTGTTCTAGTTCTAGACAATCTCGAACCTTGTGGTCCATGCTTCCATAGCGATGACAAGCTCCAGTTCCAACTCAACACACACCTGCATGCATCTTTCCACATGTTAGATATGGACTACGTCTTGATTCGCATTGCCCAATCAAGTGATCTGCTGATACTTCCTCTTTCTAGCAGCATTCTCATCTTAATTATTTTTACACCCAAGGTTTGCATCTTATTCTCTTCTTTTATCCCATTTTTCGACAAAGATGTCTTCTCCATCAGCTCAGAAACTGAAGCATAGTTCCCAACTAAGCAGTGGTTGCGAAGATCAATTCTTAATTCACACATAAACCTCCGAACCTGAACTTTCTCGTCTTCAAGCTCTTTTCTACCATTGATGTTGAGACTACTAAACTTAGTCTCATATTCCCTCACAGTCATACCACCTTTTTCCAAGTCTAGGCATGCTGCTTCCAACTTATCAAAGGCTTCTCGTGGAAAGTACTTGGAAAAAAAGAGTTCACTAAAAGTTTCCCAAGTACAATTTCGATATTGTCTCTTACCTGACATACCTTTCCACCATGTGTGTGCATCACCTTCTAGATAGTGGACTGCTATGTCCTTCTTGTAGTCCTCTAGACAATTAAAGTTTCTTTCTAGCCTATAACTCCCCTCATCTCCTCCACCATATTCGCACCACCAGCGAAGAACTTTGTTCCCAGCCTTTGCATATGTTCCATCACCTTCAGATAAGATAGAACCCTTGGATCTGGAGCATCCTTAACATTTACCACTATTTTTTCATTGGAAACTGGCGGTGCCATTGGTGCTTGTGCAATAGCCAGCAACCTTTTCAACACAGCAAGCACCATCAGCATAGCTTGCAGCCCCGTCGGGTTAGTATTAGCCGCATCTCCCACAACAGCCCTCACATTCCTTGCAGCAGCAGCTGCCGTAACATCAAATTGCACCTGATTCATAATTGGATCAATTCTAGCTCCAATCCTAGTCCCAGTACCAGCGCCACTCTCCTCAACATGAGTCTCTAGTTGCTCCCTTGAATTTCATTCACAACATGTTGCTTTCTCTTGCCACTCTTAGCCATCTACACGGTTTAAAACAATTAACTAAGTTAGTCTTCACACTAACTTAGTTTTAAAAAGAACGTATTCTTACCGTGAAACCTTGGCTGGGAACGATGGATTTTTGTCCCATTAACCCACTATACTTAGACTTTGCCCCATAATTGATCACGCTCTGATACCAACTTGTGAGACCTTAGTCTGTATTTTCTTAAGAGTTTGCGTGTTTCATTCGATTTAGACATATCTTTAGTTAAGCTATTCATCACAAAACATAACCTAACTTAGCATATATTAGATTTGAGGTTTCAAATACAAAGATCAGTTTGTTATAAGCTATAAGTTTACCATAAGCTATTACAATTATTGAAACCTTCTATCATTAAACACTTAAACCATCCATCCTTCCCCTTCCAGCCATTGTTCCGCATGATGCTCAAACATATGGGCCATCTAGGCTAGAACTAGATTCTGTATTCACACAGAATGCATCAGCAAAGAAATGTTGAGTGAGATCGGTCATCCCGTCCCACCAACCACACATAGAATCAACTAGTTCATTAATTATTTCATAACTTGTTAATTCAGTTGTTGGAATAAGCTTGAAGGAAGCTTTAGGAAGAAGTCATCTAAACCCTATCCGAACCGAGTTGCGGTTTAAGAAGATCTAAATAATAACCGAGTCATGGTTTAGTGTTAGAGATAATGATCATAGATTTAGGAGTTATCTAAACTATGTTGTAATACTTATAGAATTAGGAAATTAGATTGTCTTACATGTATATATGGTCTTCGAATAGGGTTTAGTAGAGCGAGAGATTTGTGAGTTAGAGCTTTAAGGTTTTGAGCAAAGTTTCCTTAAAGAGTTTAATAAAGAGAAGTTGTTTAAAGGTTTTTTTGTGTCTCACGTTGTTACTCTGTTTCGTTAACTCTGTTTTGCAAACACTTGGTATTAGAGCTTACGAAATAAGAGAAAGACATGGGGGATACGACTATGTCTTCGACAGAGACAAAGACGATAGAGGCGAGCTCTTTATCGCCAATTAAATGTCTTCTTCTTAACGCAACGAACTATACGGTGTGGGCAATTAAGATGAAGATATTGCTCAGAGTTAACAAAGTCTGGGACGTTATAGAGGCAAAACAGATCAATGAAGATAAGAATGACTTAGCTATGACTTTAATCGTTCAATCCATTCCTGAATCACTTGTACTTCAAGTGGGTGAATTGGATACTGCAAAATAAGTGTGGGAACAATCAAATCTCGTCATATGGGTACTAAGAGAGTCAAAGAGGCACGGTACAAACACTAATGACGTAGTTTGATCGTTTAAAGATGAAGGAGAATGAAACCATAGACGAGTTTTTCAGGTAAAATCTCGGAGATAGCCTCGAAATCCTCTGCACTTGGAGAAGAGATAGAAGAAACAAAGCTTGTGAAAAAATTCTTGAAAAGCTTACCGCGAAAAAAGTACATTCATATTGTAGCTATACTTGAACAAGTGCTGGATCTTAAAACAACAAGCTTTGAAGACATCATAGGGAGATCAAAAACCTATGAAGAACGTATTAATGAAGATGATGAACCTGCTGATGATAAGGGAAAGCTTATGTACACGGAGCAACCTTTGTCTCATGACTTTGGAGATGGAAGAGGACGTGGTCGTGGAGGAGGTTCTTTGGTCGGGGAAGAGGTCGAGGTCGGTCCTATGGAAGAGGAGATACCTCGAAAATCATGTGCTATAGATGCAACAAGTTGGGACATTACGCATCACAATGTCCCGACCGCCTTCTTAAGCTTCAAGAAATTCTCAAAAACAAAGAAGAAGACGACACAGAAGGTGCAGATTAGTTGATGATGCATGAGGTAGTATTTCTCAATGAAGAAAAGGTTAACCCAAGCAGCTATAGCAAGGACAGGAATGATAGTAATATGTGGTACCCGGATAACGGAGCCAGCAACCACATGTGTGGAAATCGAGCCTGCTTTACAAGTTTGGATGAATCGATCTCTGGAAAGGTAAAATTTGGTGATGATTCTCGCGTGGATATTAAAGGAAGGGGCTCTATAAGATTCATACTTGAAAACGGGATAAGGAAGGTCCTTTCGAATGTATACTTCATACCAGAACTTAAGAGCAATATCATAAGCTTGGGACAAGCAACAGAAGTTGGATGCAAAGTTCGCATGAAGAAAGAGCGTTTAACTTTATATGACCGAAAAGGAAAACCATTGATACAAGTTAAAAGAAGCAAGAATCGACTCTATAAAGTCAAGCTAGAGTGCGAACAAGCATCATGTTTCTAGATGGTAGTAGTTAATGATTTAGTAAAGTGGCATGCCCGGTTGGGGCACATAAACTTTGCTAACATTAGACTAATGGTTGGGAAAGACATGGTTGAAGGAGTCCTAAGTATCGCTGGAGAACAGAGAACATGTACATCATGTCTTCTTGGGAAACACGCACGAGCTCCTTTCCCTCAAGCAACATCATATCGAGCTACTAAAAGGCTTGAGTTACTTCACGGAGACCTCTGTGGTCCGATTACACCACCAAAAATGGAAACAAATAGATACATCTTTGTGATAATAGATTATCACTCGAGATATATGTGGTCAATGTTATTAAAGGAGAAGAGTGAAGTATTCGATAAGTTTAAGAAGCTGAAAGGAGTGGTGGAACAAGAAACTGAACTTCGCATAAAAACATTTAGAACTGACAGAGGAGGAGAATTTGTGTCTACGGAGTTTCAAACATATTGTGAAGCTAACGGCATAGTTAGGCACCTCACCACGCCTTACTCTCCCCAACAAAATGGGGTTGTAGAACGAAGGAATCAAACTCTCTTAGAGATGACCATAAGCATGTTGAAGCATATGAGATTACCGGACTATTTATGGGGAGAGGCGGTGAGACATGCCACGTAATTGCTTAACAGAGTTGCGACGAAGACACTAGTAACCAAGACTCCATATGAAGCATTCAAAGGATCAAAGCCAAACCTTGAGCATCTAAAGGTATTCAGATGTCTCGGGTACGCCATGATTGACTCTCCTCACCATCGCAAGTTAGATGACAGATCACGAGCTCTTATCTATCTAGGATAAGAGCCTGGAAAGAAAGGGTATAGACTGTTTGATCCGATAAGGAGAAAGATCACAGTCAGTAGAGACGTGAATTTTGTGGAGGAAGAGACTTGGAGATGGGAAAATCACAAAAAGGATGTGAGAGACAAACAGGAGACCTTCGTAGTCTCTCTCGGAGAATATGGTAACAGAGGACTAAGGGAGTTCGTGATCTGTGATGATGAGACAAGAACTGATGATCAAATCACTAATGAGAACGATGTGATTGTGAAACCAGAAGAAATAGTGAGCACTAAAGGAGAAGATCGTATACATGACGAAGAAACATAGGACCTGCCGAAAGCTGTAGCCGGAGAAGAAGAAGCAGACGGCAGAGCTGAAGTCGGAGCCGACGGTGGTGCAGGCCTGCGACGCTCGAGCCGCAATCGTTCCACACCTGGATATCTCTCTGATTTATCCTACTTCTAGAACTTGAGTGTGAGCAGCTCCTAATGACATTAAATGAGGAACCACTAAGCTTTGAGGAAGCTCAAAACATGGATGTTTGGACCGATTCGTGCCAGGATGAGATGATCTCGATCGAGAAAAATAAGACATGGAAGCTAACTGACCTTCCAAAAGGAGCCAAGGCAATTGGTTTGAAATGGATATTCAAAATCAAAAGAAATCCAAATGGGAGTGTGAATAAATATAAAGCAAGGCTGGTCGCAAAGGGTTACGTACAAAGACACGAAGTGGATTTTGAAGAAGTGTTCGCTCCGCTAGCAAGAATTGAGACTGTGCGACTTATTCTCTCAATTGCCGCATCACACAGCTGGGAAGTGCATCACCTTGATGAAAAAACCGCATTCTTACATGAAGAATTAAATGAAGAAGTATATGTGACACAACCAGAGGGCTTCGAGGTCAAAGGAAGCAAAAACAAGGTATACAGATTGTTCAAGGCTCTCTATGGTCTAAGGCAAGCACCAAGAGCCTGGAACACAAAGCTCAATGAGATCCTGAGAGAGCTGAGGTTCGTTCGATGTACTAAAGAACCATCGTTGTACCAACGAATGGTAGGAGATCATCTGTTGGTTGTTGCAGTGTATGTAGACGATTTACTTGTCTCAGGATCTAATCTAGAGATGATAATGGAGTTCAAAGTGGAAATGCAGAACAAGTTCGAGATGAGTGACTTAGGAAAGCTTACTTACTATTTGGGAATAGAAGTAGCACATCATGATGAAGGGATTACACTAAGTCAAGAAAGATATGCAATGAAAATCTTGGAAGATGCTGGAATGAAAGAGTGCAATCCGACGCAAGTGCCTATGGACATGAACCTTAAGTTGTCGAAGTCAAGTAATGAACAATTAGTTGATGAAAGGAAGTTTCGAAGGAGCATTGGTTGTTTAAGATATCTGCTTCATACACTCCCTGATTTGTCTTACAGTGTTGGTGTGTTAAGCAGGTATATGCAAGAACCAAAGGCATCACATGGAGTTGCACTGAAGCAGGTAATGAGATATCTGGGTGGGACATTGTCCTATGGACGTGCAAGTGGTATTGGTTTGGTGGGCTATAGCGACAACTCACACAATGTTGACAGTGATGATGGTAAGAGCATTACAAGTCACATCTTTTACCTTGATGATTGTCCTATTACCTGGTGCTCTCAGAAGCAAGAGATTTTGGCGCTTTCTTCGTGCGAGACTGAGTTTATGGCTGCTACAGAAGCAGCCAAGCAAGCTATATGGCTACAAGAACTGCTGTGTGAAGTAACCTTAAAGACTCGTGTGAAAGTGCCAATAAGAATTGATAATAAGTCTGCCATAGCCCTCACAAAGAATCCTGTGTTCCACGGACGCAGTAAACACATTCACCGAAGGTATCATTTTATTCGTGAGTGTGTGGAAGATGATCAAGTGGAGGTAGAGCACCTACCAGGAAGCAGTCAGAAAGCAGACATTCTGACAAAGGCACTAGGAAGGATCAAGTTTAAGGAGATGAGAGATCTCATTGGAGTTCAAGACTTGAAAGGAGATATCTTCAAGCTTAAGGGGGTGAATGTTGGAATAAGCGTGAAGGAAGCTTGAGGAAGAAGTCATCTAAACCCTATCCGAACCGAGTTGTGGTTTAAGAAGATCTAAATAATAACCGAGTCATGGTTTAGTGTTAGAGATATCATAGATTTAGGAGTTATCTAAACTATGTTGTAATCCTTATAGAATTAGGAAATTAGATTGTCTTACATATATATATGGTCTTCGAATAGGGTTTAGTAGAGAGATAGATTTGTGAGTTAGAGCTTTAAGGTTTTGAGGAAAGTTTCCTTAAAGAGTTTAATAAAGAGAAGTTGTTTAAAGGTTTTGTTATGTCTCACTTTGATACTCTGTTTCGTTAACTCTATTTTTCAAACATCAGTTTAATCAAATTTACTTTTAGTTCCAGTTTTAATCATGATTATCTGGCCATCAGCCTTAGCGAAATATATTGAAGTCGGCCAACGGCCCATATAATCAGTAAACTCAGCCATCAGTCATAAGATCAATGAAAACTCGCAATCGACTATCAAACAAGCATTCACGGCCACTCGCCCTTCACAGAAACATATGAATGACTACAGTCACGAACTCACCTTAGCTTTAGGATTGAATGATTGATTCAGATGATAGGTTTCTGACACCTCTTGGACATATCGTCTTGCCCAGGCGGTTCTCCATGGACAATCGCTTCAGTCAGATAGTCGGCTCAATCGGTTTGTCAGTCTCTCAGCCAAATCTCTATGAATCGCCCTTTCTTTAAGAGTTCCTTTCATTTTTCGTGTAGCCTTATTTTTACTTTAATACACAAAAATCAGCGTTTTGGCCTGAAAAACTGCTCTGGTAACTGTCCCAACGCGCCTATTGAGCCAAATAACCGTGCTCCGCTCATTTTACTTAGCCAAAATCAGACTTTCGCATGGAAGAAAATATGTAAACGTTTCCGCCTAAAATATTTGGAAAAAATGCTAAGTCTTTGGCCAGCTTCCTTGATGCAACCCAAGATCTCTAAAACTGGAAAAACAGAACCTTTCGGAACTGAATTTAGAAGCAGAGTCTGAGAAATACCTAAGTCGAATTCGATAGATTGGAAGAAGAAAGAGATAGATGTTTCAGATCTAGAGAATTAACTCTATATTTGATGCAGAAACAAGTTTAGCTTTGAGAGAATGAACTCTATCAGCAATCAGATTGTTCAAAGAAGAACAGGGATTCACTTTTAGTTGCAAAAGAGAGAAAACTTAGAAAAAAACTTTATTGATTAAAACTTGGATTATTCTAAAACAATGAAACTAGNAAATAGGAAAAGAAAACCCTAAAAACCTAACCTAATGTCGAAAATTCTCTCCAAAAAGAGATGGAATTTTCGGCCAACACTAAACATAATTGGGCTTAATTTCAGACCCAAATTAAAATCCTAAGTCTAAAACTTAAATAGAAAGTCTTTTAAGAATTTGACTAAACCAAGTTAAATTCAGCATAATTATAAAACTTGGTTAACTCCTGGTTTGCTCCTTGATCTTCAATCTGATTTGGTTCAGAATAAATCAATAAGGAAACTTTGTCTTGAAGCTTCTTTGTCTTGGATCTTGTAACTGGCCCGTTGGATAGACTAAATGGATCGGATCCTTCTTCTATCTCCTTAGTCGAGTTTGGCAACCCATTGTCCAAGCTCTCATCGTGTTCACTATCACTCAANATTCTGTATTGCATCATCCCCTCCCCCTTTAAAAGGATTTGTCCTCAAATCCGCAGCATCTACAGGAAAAGGAATCAAGTCAACAACATTAAACGTAGAACTTACAGCAAACTTACCTTGAAGATCGATCTTATAAGCATTGTTGTTGATCCGTTCTAGCACTTGAAATGGACCCGCGGTGCGCTTGTCTAGTTTAGACTTCCGCTCTTCTGGAAATCTGTCTTTCCGGAGGCGAATCAACACCATGTCTTCGGGTTCCAAGATCAGCTCTTTGCGCCTCTTATTGGCGTGTCTTCTGCGCTAGCTTCAATGTTCTGTTTAACCTGTTCATGCAAAGACACAACATACTCGGCCTTGGCTTTGCCATCAAGATTAGCTTGTTCTTTCAGAGGTAAAGGAAATAAATCAAATGGCGTCAAAAGACTAAAACCACAAACAATCTGAAACGGAGAGTATTTTGTGGTCCTATTGACCGAATTATTATAAGCAAATTCGATATAAGACAAGCAATCTTCCCAAGACTTAATGTTCTTTCTTACAAACGAACGCAATAATCTAGAAAAAGACCTATTAACTACTTCAATTTGTCCATCAGTTTGAGGATGACATGTAGTATAAAACAGCAATTTAGTAC
>OVAN01008661.1:0-17874 GCA_900406275.1 Anastatica hierochuntica | reverse complement strand
AGAAGGAGAGATAATGAGGAGACCGATTTTCAAGCCTCGAAAAAGAAAAAACGACTTACGATTTGTTTAGATATCACAAAATATCACTGAAAATAAAGAAGAAGACGTTTAACAAAAATAACAAATAATAAATTATTTATTATTTATTAAGGTTAGTGAAGGGTTATAGTTACTCAAGGGTGTTTGTGTAATTGACTATGATGAAAGTGCTTAAGAGTTGAAAGTTGTCTATGGGTGTAATTGAAATCACAAAAGTACCTAAGGGTGTAATTTTCTCTTTTCCTAATTATAATACTTATAATAATAATATTTGAATATCTCTAGAAACCATGTGGATTTCTTAGGGATAAACATGCTCTAAGAGATTTTTTTTTTAGGGGTTTTAAAACTTTTTAGAATTCCAAACTTAAAATAATATTGTCTTTTTGAAGAACCTCAAGACATCCCACTAATCATGTTCTAAGCCACTTGATTATTTTAGTGATTAACAACTGATTTATATTCTAAATCCACCTGTAGAGAACTTCGTGTTTCAACATGTATTTTTTTTAATGGTTAGATGATTAACCATTAATTCTAGCTATATACCTGTCAAATAAGCCATTGGTTAGATGTAGGATTTGTGAAATCAGGTAGATACACAATTAAAAAAAAGATATTTGTTTGTCCAGTCAAATAAGCTTAATTGTTTGATAACGAAAATTGGGCCAGGTCTTAACGCTCCCAAAGCTCAAGGTTGGAGTGGTCGATTTGCAAATTAAATGCATCGAGTCATGTGGCACACATAAGAACACGCAGTGATGATGCAATCATCCACATTTGGAACATAAACAAGATCATGAAAAAAGCCAATCACATTCTGACGAATTAACATAAAAAAAATTTTGATCTGAAAAAAGAGAGCAACACTATCAAAGACAAAGTAATGACAATATACAAAGACTCAATGCCTGCTTCACAGTTATTATCTCTTTGGTATCTTTGTAACCAATCTTTGCCTAGTGATATAAATTACATTTGACGATACCAACTTTTAATTCGTTTACTCTGATTTTGATTGACCTATCGTCGTCTCAAGACAAAGCCACTCTCTCAAAACAAAACTAATCTGCTATAGTCCCAGAGAGAATCTAATCAGTTAGTTCATCATATGTGCGAGTACAAAAAGAATGTCATCTTATGCTTGTTTAATATCCCTTTTCCTCTTTTCATTCCTTGCTAGCTTCACATTTTGCATTCAAAATCATACTTATATTTACCATGTGTGTCAAGAAAGGACAACATATTCAAGAAACAGCCCTTACTTCACCAATCTCAGAACTGTTTTGTCGTCTCTCTCTTCCCCCAACGCTTCTTACTCCACCGGATTCCAGAGCGCTACCGCCGGGCAAGCCCCTGACAGAGTAACTGGACTTTTCCTTTGCCGTGGAGACTTCTCTCCAGAAGTTTGCCGTAGCTGTGTAGCCTTTTCCGTGAAAGACATCTTAAATCGGTGTCCGGACGAGAGAGAAGTCGTACTATACTACGATGAGTGTATGCTCAGATACTCCGACGCGAATATTCTCTCGACTCTTTCAACCGGCGGTGAAAAGGGATTCAGGAGCGGCCAGAATGTTAGCTCTAACCAGTTTGGACGATTCAACGATGTGGTGATGTCCACACTGAACCAAGCTGCGAACGATGCCTTGACAAGTTCTATGAAGTTCGCTGTGAGAAAAGCTAATTTCACAGCATCCCAAACTGTGCATGTACTGCTTCAGTGCACTCCCGATTTGACAAGACAAGACTGTTTTACTTGTATGCAAAAAGCCATCAATGAGTTACAAACTGATAGTTTTGGGGGAAGTCTTTTTATGCCGAGTTGTAATTCAAGATTCGAGATTTACCCATTCTACAACGAAACAGCCGTTAGAGCCTCAGCACCGGTGTCAGCTACTCCAAGGCCGGGTCAGAGCTCTCTGTCTTCTTCCTCTGTTCTTTTTCAATTCAAAGAACGGAAAAAGTTATGTCCTTTCGATTGATTTTACTTTCCACAATGATCTTTGGAGAGCAGGGAAAGCTGGGAAATCAAAGGTGGGTGTGATAGCCATTGTTGTGTCTACTATAGTGGTTGTTCTGCTTTTGATTGCTGGTTATTGTTTCTTTGCAAAGAGGGCAAAGAAAGCTTATGATAAAACACCTTCTTTTGATGGTAAGCAATCTTTTATTGGGTCTGATTAATGTCAACGCTCAAGACTATTTATCTTACTAATACCTTTTGTTGTGCAAAAGGATATGAAATAGCAAGCGCAGACTCGCTTCAACTTGATTACAGAATAGTTCAAGCCGCAACAAATGACTTTGCTGAGAGTAACAAGATTGGTCGAGGTGGATTTGGCCAGGTTTATAAGGTACTATTACTATTTACTTCCTAAGCAACACTTGAAGTTGTGTATTCTTTTTTTTTTCCATGAAAGACTATATTTAGATAACGAGATGATGTTTTTGAAAACGGTAGGGTACATTTTCAAATGGGACTAAAGTTGCGGTCAAGAGATTGTCGAAAACATCAGGACAAGGTGATGCAGAGTTCAAGAATGAGGTTGTAGTTGTTGCAAAGCTTAGACACAAAAATCTGGTTAGGCTTCTTGGGTTTTGTCTTGAAGGAGAAGAAAGGATATTGGTCTACGAGTTTTTGCCCAACAAAAGCCTTGACTTCTTCTTGTTTGGTCAGTTTCTTTCACTCGTTCTTTTACCCATTCTTGAAACTTGGAGTTACCAATATTTAGAGGTAATGGTAACATATGAACTAGCGCAGATCCTGCAAAGCAAGGTGAGCTGGGTTGGACTCAACGTTACAAGATTATTGAAGGAACTGCTAGAGGGATTATG
This sequence comes from Anastatica hierochuntica, assembly GCA_900406275.1. Classification (NCBI taxonomy): domain Eukaryota; kingdom Viridiplantae; phylum Streptophyta; class Magnoliopsida; order Brassicales; family Brassicaceae; genus Anastatica; species Anastatica hierochuntica. The sequence continues at coordinate 15,003 of OVAN01008661.1, read as the reverse complement.
TATCTTCATGAAGATTCACGGCCAAGAATCATACACCGTGACCTGAAAGCAAGTAACATTCTCCTGGATGAAGATATGTGTCCGAAAATTTCAGATTTTGGAATGGCGAGGATCTTTGGAATAGACCAAACTGCAGAAAACACAAACAGGATAGTTGGGACCTAGTAAGTCTTCCCCTTTAACTTTTCAAAAATTGAAGTTTTTTCAACATGTGTTTGCCGAAATATAATGTTTTGTTGTGCGTTTCAGTGGGTACATGGCTCCTGAGTATGCGATGCAAGGTCAATACTCAATAAAATCTGATGTATATAGCTTTGGAGTATCAGTACTTGAGATAATAAGTGGCAAAAAGAATAGTAGCTTTTACCAAAAAGATGGTGCACATGACTTGCTCTCATATGTACGTTTAGATGCTATCAAGTTTCGTATTTATCTCTCTACAATAAACATGATTGAATGTATTGAAGGATCGATGAATATTCCAGGCTTGGAGACTTTGGAGGAACGGGACACCGTTTGACCTCGTGGATCCAGTAATCGTACATAATATCCAGAGAAGTGAAGCGGTTCGTTGTATCCACGTCGGTCTTTTATGTGTTCAAGAAGATCCTGTCGACCGTCCGACCTTGTCAACCATTCTTCTGATGCTCACTAGTAATACAGTGACTTTACCAGTGCCTGGCGAACCAGGGCTTTTCTTTCAGAGTAGACCCACAAACGACCTGCTTGATTCAAATCAATCTATGATAAGCAAGTCCGTTCCTTGGTCTATTGATAACGCTTCAATCACCGATTTATATCCTCGTTGAAAATGAAATGTTTACCTTCATGCCTGATTCCTCAGCCAACTAGTGATACTGTAGATTAGTATAAACCTTGTAACGTTTGTGTGTAATTGCAACTGAAAAATATATAATGCATATAAGACATGTTTGTTATCTCTATAAGTCACAACGACAGAGCAAAGTAGCTATTAGGAAGACCAAAAACCTTAACGGTGTGAGAAACTGCCTCTGAAGATTATCTCGGGATGACGATATGTAGACAACACTTGATATCCTACTCACACCATTAGTATCAAATCGGCAATCAGCTTTAGTGACTACTTTTCTTGTCGCAAGTGATAGTCACAATCATGGCCATAGTTTATACACGTTTCTTGTTTGTGAAGGTTTACTCCTTCCAGACTCAAGTTTTTTCCCACTTTAGCATTACTTGGAATGTTATGAGAAAGAATCAGAATGAATGCGGGACCGAGAAGAGACATGAGTGAACTTGATGCCGAGAATATAAATGATGTATAACAAAAAAAAAATAAAAGGGAGCACACGGTTTTGGTCACCCTGAGCTCAGCCCTCAATGCGAGGAACCTACGTCTCAGAGGGTAGAGATTTCCATCAATCCACTAAATTAGAAGTTGAAAGTTTTTTCTCTCATCCTCACTGGTAAAAAGAACTCTCGGCTTCTCCTCTCTGTTTACATACTTGCACTTTTGCTAGTGGGTGCTTTCGCACCCTTAGGTGCTTTCTCTGGCATACTCCTCTCTACTCCTCTCTGGTCTTTCTCTCTTATCACTCAAGTTACTTTTTCACTGTACAAAGCACTCTAAACTTATTGGAGAGGAAATAAGAACTTAACTCTAACTCTATATCAACTTAATATGAGTTATCTTGTAAGGTCCCATTTGTCTCATGCTTCTTTTTGATGTCATGAGAATGAAGATGTAGGCCTGCGAATTTTTCTCCTCAAGGACATACATTTTGATTTTATACCTTCTAAAAAAATGCAGAGAGGTGAAAGAGAGATAACGTGAAGCTTTCAATCAGTCTTTACCCTTTGGAAACCCTCCAGCATGTTCCAAGGCTTTGATGATTGCCTTTATCTATAACCATTTTATTCTAGCACTAGTAGTGACTTGTACTTATATGGTTCCAGCTTCTTCACTAAACAGAGATCTTCTTGTGGATTCAAAACCACAAACCTCACATTCTTGAAGCACACTGTAGCCCGATATGAATGCATCCTCCAATGGATGGATGTATCAGTTTCGACAGTGATCAATCAGAGAATTTAAATTTTGTGGACGAATCAAATACGGTATGACCATTTTTAAGAATAAACATTGATGATTTCATCATTCAAACCAATGTAATCACTAATCAGAGAATGATTTGATGATCCTACTAGCTTCATATTACGTTACCACCAAATAAACCAATCTACAAAAGACGACAACGGAACAAGAAACACATACACAACCTTTATAATCATAACTTCATACTTGTGGTTCAAGACATAAAAGTCTGATATCTTGAGAATTTGACCCCAATGCATAAGAAGACAGAAACAGAATCAACGTTAACATGATATCACAAGATTAACCTTTACCTTGAACTTAGGCTATATGTATATGAGGCATTGGATAATTATTAGTTACTCAAGAGGCTGCTAGCTTCATGAATTGATTCATTAATTTATTGGATTTAAACGTTGGATCTTCAACGAGGTTCTAACTTAGTAATCGACGCATCATCGATTGAGCAAAGGAAAGAAGTGTCTGCATTGTTTCCAGTTTTGAAGAAAAATCCGGGTTCTCCAGGGACTGGTAGAGTGATTGTGTTACTGGTGAGCATCAAGATGAGTGTACTCATTCCCGGGCGATCTGCATGATCTTTTTGAACACATAAAAGCGCAATATGGATGCATCTAATAACTTCGTTACGCTGGTAGCTCTCCTCAATGGCTGGATCGACGATTTCCAATGGTGATCCATTTCTCCATAGCTCCCAAGCCTAAAGTAAATAATCAGTCAATGAACGAATACTCACAAATCTTATTTAGAAAGTTCACAAAAAATTGTTAGCTAATAGTATACTCACATATGCGACCAAGCCGCTAGCATTACCGTTGGGATGACAAAAGTTGCTATTCCTCTTACCGCTTATAATTTCAAGAACTATGACTCCAAAGCTATAAACGTCTGATTTCATCGAAAAATGACCATGCATGGCATACTCAGGAGCCATGTAACCACTGGGGCAATAAAAAATAAAACAGAGAGAATCAAATATTTCAGACAACAAAAAGAAAAAAGATTCATCAAGAAGAGGAATCAAGGACAGAGTTTACTATGTTCCGACAATTCTGCTTGTATCGCATTGAGTTTGGTCCATACCCATTATCCTTGCCATTCCAAAATCTGCAACCTTTGGGTTCATATCGGCATCTAAGAGAATGTTACTTGCTTTAAGGTCACGGTGTATGATTGTCAACCGTGAATCTTGATGAAGATAAAGAACTCCTCGAGCAATCCCCTCAATGATCTTATATCGTGTTGTCCAATCCACCTGGCCATGTTTTGAAGGGTCTGCGCATACCACACATATTCAACATCAGCTATAACTTCTGTATGCTAGAATTTCCCATACAAGCAAACTAAACTCGACTGACCAAAGAGGAAGTAATCAAGGCTTTTGTTCGGCACAAATTCATAAACAAGTATCTTTTCTTCTCCTTCTACACAAAATCCAAGAAGCCTAACTAGGTTTCTATGCTGAAGCTTCGCCACCAGAACAGCCTCGTTCTTGAACTCTCGTGCACCTTGTCCTGATGCTTTTGACAACCTCTTAATCGCAACTTCTGTCCCATTAAGAACACCCTACACATATATATATAATGAATATGAGAACATCATCACATGATGTTAACCTCTTCTATACACAATATTCCAATGTCAAATGAATGTACCTTGAAAACTTCTCCAAATCCACCTTTACCGATCACGTTTCGCTCTGAAAATTGATCTGTTGCATCTTCAATTGTCTTGAAATCAAACTGAAGTGGGTTTGTCGTATCAATACTAGATCCTACAAAAAAAACATGCAAGGGTTATGCTAGAATTTATTACAAAATAAGCATATTCCTAGTTTCAGTACTATCTTGTTAATATAACCATTTAATTGTGGAATTAGAACATTCCTTTCCAGAATCGATTTTCAGGATTGATAAAGCACAAAAGCAACTCACCTTGGCGACTGAGAGCTTCATCTGACTTTCTTTTCCTGCAAATTAAAAATGCTAGAGCAAGTAGTGCCAAGAGGATAATGATGGTGGGAACAACAATTGCCACCACAATTCCAGCTGTGATTGACTTGCTACCTGTAAAAGCCCGAATCCTCGGTGATGGTTGTCACTAAAGAAACACAAATCATCTAATGTTTGAACATGTTTCAAACCTTTTCTTTAATCATATGGGGCAACATTAGACAACATACCTCTCTTGGTTGTGTTTGTCGTGTGGCCTACAGAAGGTAGCACAGATGTTGGGGGTTGTGCTAGAGGTGCCAAAGTAAGGTTAAAAGCCTGAAAGAAGGGATAAAGTTCCGACCTGAAAGCGCAGCTGGGACGGTAAACAATGCCACCTTGCTTCCCATGGCAACATGATACAAAGTCTCTGACACATTTACTTAAACATATGTTGCATTCCCTCAAGGATATGAGCGAAGTGCATTGCATTAACGCGTAAATATTCTGGAAGTTTGTCAAAGCTACTGATTCAGCTGCGTAGTACTTGCGCTCAGATGAGGGTGAAGTAGCTGCAGCTATCATACGGCTTGTTAATTCCTTCCATAATCTATCAAACTTTGTTATATTGGACCGGAGATCTACACTATTGTGCACTTCATAACTTGGTTCCAACTCGAGTGATCCAAAAAACAAACGGTTAGAGTAGCGTATCATACAAAGAATTCCTCTATCTTCCCATACAAGGCCTTCTGTCTGATTAAGACATATCTCTGTCAGCCTAACATAACCACGGGCCAGACAGGTTGAGCATACGTTTGGTTCAACACCTGGAATGCACAAACCCACAGCATAAACCCGGTCAGATCCTTGTCCAACCGAAGCATTGTAGAAGCCACCTCGAGCTGAGGCATTAGAAGCGAGAGAAGAGAGCAGAAGATGACGGTTCGTATCGTACTTATCATGGGGTATAAAATTCCCAGTTTTCCCACATCTTTGTGCAGACACAACAAGAAATCTTACAACGAAAAACAATAAGACCGACAAGAAGTTTTCCGGTTTCATTTTCAAGATCATCATGCATATGTCTGTTTTTGTTAGGACGCCAAGCAAGTGTGTGTGTACATATGCATATATTTACAAATCTATATCAACACCTCTTTGTTGTTTGAATTTTCTTTGCAAGTTGTCTTGAAGCCGTTGGTCCTTGTATCTTAATCAAAGCCTTATTGGGTAGACTCTCATGTGCCATTTATTGGGTTGAGTCAAGCTTAGAGGAGAGATTGGTATACAATGATAATTACAGTTATATCATTATATGAAATGAATCATATGGCACACAGAAGAACACGTTATAGAAATCAGAGCAACACTATCAAAGACAGAAGAAGTAAAGACAAAATGCAAAGACTCATTAGCTGCTTCACAATTTCAATCTCTTTGGTATTTTTGTAACCAAATCTCCATTCTTTTTGAAGTAGTTTTGCCACGTCATATAATTTTGAAGTAGTTTTTTTTTTTCGCGATTAAAATATTTTATTATTAGAACAAAAAAGATTACAAAGCGCGACTGATGACACAACATCCTAGAAACAAAGCCGGCGAAAAACACAGTTTCCCCGGAAACAAAGCCCACAAAAGGGAAAGCATTGGTACCAAATAACATCAACAACTACACTTAAGACAAATAAAATCCGAAAGGAAAAAAAACTGAAATCTCTTTAGAAAAGCAAAACAATGCCACACTTCTCACCAGTTTTGAAATCACCCTCCATAGAAACTTCGACAGTAACCAAATTAAACAATAAGGTCAAGACAACGTACAAAAACGTTATCAAAATCCTCCCATGATGATTAAGATCTACCTCTTCAAGATAAACAACTAGGCTTTGAACCGGTTAGACAGAACACAAAGTTCTTCCACAACTTCCGGGAGATGGCAATGTGGAAAACACAATCCACTGAGGAATGCCTAAATGAAGCCTAACAACAATAACAACTCTCGAACCAAGCTGATGAGTAGAGACAAGGAGCGAGCCTTTCTTCGCGTCGGGTACCACAACTTCTACAAACTTCAAAAGCCGTACCAGATCGAGACCAGAACGAATCCAAAGAAACATGGAGAAAAACAAAATTACCAAACTGGCGAGCGCAAGTGGATAAGTCTCAGCTTTCAATAGAGATAAAATTGAGCAGCAACATATATGCAAAGACAAACCACCATAACATAGCCGCAGAGCAGAGGTTATTACAAGAAGAAGCCTAAAACATGCCCAGCTTGATCATACGGGATAATCATTGGCGAGGAGCTAAGAGAAACGAGGCACGAACAGATCTTAGCAACGAAACCAGAGATGTTTGCCCAAACGCACCGTCTATCTAACAAATCCGGCATCTCCAAGTCTGAAGCAAGACAACATCCAACCAGATCTGGCAGATTTCGCTAATCTCGTTCAAAACTCAACACCAAAAAAATCGAAAACCCAAGAAATCAGAGTTGAGAAACTACACAATCCGGAAACATAAACAGATAGAGGAAAAGGTAAGGAATGGAAACCCGACTCCGATGCTGCAAAAGCCATCGGGGCCGGAAACGAAAGACGGCGGCTAGACTTTAGGTCAAAAGAAGAGGAAAGTCGACGAGAGTTTTTTTTTATGAACCCATGGCGATTGATTAATTTCGTCAAATTTTGAAGTAGTCTAAAACATTAGATTCTAAAATGTCAGAATAATTAATTTAAGAGAAAATTATCTAGAACAACTATGAAAAACTTAAAAATTATTAAAATTACATCCCTTTACTAAATTAACTCTAATCTTTTGGTAATTTACCATTAAATCTAAAATTCATCATGATTTCGAAAATGCCATTATGTTTTACTTTTTCACACTAATTGAAAAAATAAAAAACGAAAAAAATAAAAAGAACACAAAAATTTTAAATAAAAAAGAAAAATTAAAAAAACCTAAAACCAAAAAAAAAATTATTACAATCTAATAAAAGAATTTTATAAAAGAAAAAGTTATACAATTAAAATTTATAAAAATAAATTTAAAATAAAAATAAATTATATAAATGAACATTCCAAAAATTGAAATAAAAAATAAAATTATAATATAAAATCAAAACAAAAATTTTAATATAAAATCGAAAAGGGCTAATTAGCTTAATATTCAAAATGGATAATGTATTTAAGAATATAGCTATTGAATTTTTGTTTAAAAAAATGGCTATATTGGGAAATGCAATTACCACAAACTCCTCCTGCAAGTGTAATCATTGTTATCTTGGGAAGATCACTTTTGACTGCATGGCAGAGATTACGTGTATAGTTACCCTACATGCTAGAAATAGCATGACTAAAAGACAAAGCACCTTTTAGTAGCTTTTGCCCCTTCCATACGACATATTTCTCCACTATATATTGACTTATCCTTTCCACACAATTTTCTCAGATCTACAGTGCAAAGGAGTAAGAACATAATTACAGATCTGAGTGTTGTCAGATTCCACCACAAAAGGGGTAACATTAAAAATCTATATTCTTTCTTTACTATTTCTACTTAATAGATCTATTAAATGTTAGTCCTTCAACCTTATATCGACTTCTCTAGAAATTCATGTTTATATATTTCTTCTTGATTAGTTATGATTTGAATTTTTTTTCTCACTATTTTTCTTCTGTTCAACTGTAGCAGATGGAGACTATGGATAAAGTTCTTTTGCTGGTAGGTGAATGGGAGAGAATCGTTGATGATATATGTCATTTCCATACATCAACAAACCCAGATGATATATGGGTACAACTTTATGAAAGGATGTCTTATGCTGACCTTGTTGTTGTTGTTTGTGGAAGTTTGAAACTAGATGTTCAGACAACCACCATCAAGATGACATACCAATATCCATCCTCGCTTTCCATTGGAGAAGGAAACGGTAGTCCACCACAATACATACATGAGGATGTGAACGTTAAGCTCTTCATAGAATTGAGGGGCCAAATTGAAGAAGTTAACTTGCTTGTATCTATAGTATGTCAGAAGAAAAATAGTCGGATTATACAATGTGGCCAATCAAGTCACCCGGATAATTCGATAGCGTTAGAATCTGACGAGGAGACAAGTCGGGAAACAGAAGCTGATTACCATGAATTTACAGAAACAGATAATACCTCTCAAATAGGAGTTGCAAAGAACTTGCTATCTGATTTCAACCATGCAGCCGACAATCGTAGAACATTTCCATCTACTGATGTTGTAGTATGTCTAAGTGGAGATAGTCATTCTAATACCGTGATGACACCAATGTCTCAAAATGTTGACAAAGAGAAATGAATCGCTATCGACATAGGAGATGATCCCAATAGTGATCCTCATTTGGTAGACATTAGGTTTTTACCTAGAGGAAGTAAACAAATATCACAAGCGATTGGTGCAGATACAACACGAGTAAACGTTACCGATATTGCTGGTTGTTCTAACCACCAAGGACTTATTAATTTAAATAAGGACATTGGACTTTCTCAAGACGAACCTCAAAATTGTATCCAAATATGGGGTCCAGCGCAAGAAGGACTTAATGAGTTTTTAGATGATAGCAGTGGCGAGTACTCCCTTTCTTTCTGTGATGCATCTCCTGTATTTGATACTGTTCGTGTAGACGGTAAGTATAGTAGTGCATATTTTTTTGATAGTTAGGTTATATTTATATTGGCGAACTATATTAATATAATACACTTCTCATTATACCATGTTTCATAGTTTCTCTGACAACTAAGTTTGATGTAGGTTTGGATGCAGCCTTGTTTGACCTTAGGTACGAAGAGGACAATATATTTGTAGGCCGTGTATTCTGATATAAGATTGATTCCAAAATCAAGATCGCGATATATGCAATTACCTGAAAATTTCATTTTCAGACAACAAGATCTACACCAAACTACATTGTCCTGAATTGTATCTCACCTGCTTGCCAGTGGCGAGTCTATGTTGCACCAGTCGATCAGGCTAGGAGTTTTCAAATTAGGCAGGCTACATTGATCCACTCTTGCACAACTGATGAAAGGCGTAACTATCACCGATTAGCAACATCCCAAGTTATAGGAGAGTTAATGGCATCTCGATATATCGGAATTAAAAGAGGTCCAACTCCTACTGTTATTAGCAAAGTACTGCTAGATGAACTTTATGTTAACATATCCTACTGGAAATCATGGAAGGGTCGTGAGAATGCGATAGATCATGCACTTGGCAATGTAGCTGGTAGTTAGGCTTTGATTCCTAATTACTTGAGGCTCCTTCAACAGGCCAATCCCGATAGTGTTTGCGAGACTGAGTTTGCTGATGTGGGTAATGGTGATAGATAGTTTAAGTATTGTTTTGTAGCCTTTACAGCAGCAATCAGTGGGTATCAGTGAATGAGGAAAGTTATTATTGTTGATGGAACATCTCTTAAAGCACGTCACAGTGGATGTCTAATCTCTGCTTGTTGTCAAGATGGAAATTACCAAATTTTCCCAATAGCATATGGGATTGTTGATGGAGAAAATGATGATTCATGGGAGTGGTTCTTCTAGAAATTAAATTCATTTGTACCAGACACTCATGATTTGGTGTTTATCTCGGACCGACATGCAAGTATATACACAGGCCTTAGGAAGGTAGTTTTGCTTTTTCAAGTTACTAGTAACTTATATATTTACTGACTACTATTCTTTTGACTAACAATATCCATGTAATACACATCACAGATAATAACTTGTGTTTTCTTTGACTGAGTTTTATGTTTATAAGACTGCAAATCATGGGGCATTGCAGTACACTTGTACCGAAATATCAAAACTCATTACAAACCAACAATCATGGCCATGTTGATGTCTATGGCTGATCGTTGTTACACTATAGCATAATTTAATAACACTATAGCATAATTTAATAAGTTCTTTGTTGAAATACAAAGACTTAGTGAATCATGTGCTGCTTATCTAGTAGGCATTGGTAAAATATAATGAAGTTTTAGTTCTATTTGAAAATTATTGACTATTATTGACGCATTGTCTGACTACTATAACTTATCTTTTCTATTATACACCTTGACTATAATTTATACAGGATTTGATCATTGGAAAAGGTGTCACTTCTATGGGAAACCATACAATATCATGGATTTTAATATTGCCGAGTCATGAAACAATGTGAAAGAAACACGTGAGTTTCCTTTGATTTTCATGCTAGAGTACATTCGTAGCCATATGATGACATGGTTAGCCATGCGACGTGAAAAAGTTCAAAGGCAAACAGACAAGCTAACATCACGTGTGCACAGCTTAATGGAGGAAAACTTTGAAGCTTCAACTAACCTTGCTGCAGGACAACTTGTTCTATAGAATTCGAAGTACAAAGTAACAATGGATGTTCTCAAATAGTGAAGCTGGAGAATGCCACATGTACATGTGGTGAGTTTCAGATGCTTGGTGTTCCATGGAGACATGCTATTGCAGTGACATGTCGACTTGGCATCCCAATATATTTTATGGTATGGGATTACTTCTACTCGGAGTCATGGTGTAATGGTTACCTTGGTAAGATGTACCCAATTCGATTTTTTGGAGGGGAACCAATGGGGGGGGGGGGATTAAAAGACAAATCATAGAAAAATATCCTTCCTCCTAAAGTAAGGAGACCACCTGGACGTCCTAAGAAACTGAGAATACAATTAGCTGGAGAGTTTAAGGTATGCATACTTGATTTACCTTACACATAGTCTGACAACATTTAAATTACTAACTATCTCTATTTAACAGCGTGTTGGCAATCGATCGAAGAAGAGATGCAGTAGGTGTCTTGGTGTTGGACATAACAAAGCAACATGCCGCAATGACATATAATGGAAGAAATGTTTGAGTTTGGACAAATAACTCTCGTTTGTGTATTTATGTGGCGTACGAAAATTTGGATGAAGGCCTAATATTCCTTTTTTGATATATGGTCATCCTTTCGGAAAATAATGGATGATATATGTATTAGCAGTTTCTTTGAATTGCGGTTGTAACAACCTGTAAATTTTACATTTGCGGCGTTTTTGAGTTGGTTTTTAGGTATCTAAAAACCGATTCATTTACCCGTTCATGATGCACGTATGTGTTTAAGTTAAGCGGATAAGTAATGGTTGTAGGCGATCGGGACTTCATATTTGAGTGAGTTCAGTTTTAGTTGACCATATGTTTTCAGAAAAAATGAAATTAATGAATTATTATTTATCGAACATCATTGATCAGTGTCCATATCGTTTTAGTTGGACAATCTTATATTTACCTAGTTGTTAGTAGATCAAAAGAAATAGTTCTAATAATCAATTGAAGGAATAATCAATTGAAGGAATAGTTCTAATAATCTATTTTATTGTTTGACTACATTTGGTTAAGGATGAGAACCATACTACCATACAATGTTTTAGTTGAGAGGGTAATGATTCTTTTCCTTTCCAAATTGATGGTTGTTTGTTTGGTAAACATTCAATGAGTTTTATTACCTAAAAAAAATCAAGAGGCTAAACGATGAACGATTTAATAAAAAGGACAATGTTAACTAGTTATCGCTAAGGTCAGCGTGCATTGTTTTACAATAGTAGAAAGTACGATGGGAACAATTCAAAATAGAGTGCAATGATCTTCACGGAAGAAAGTTCTTAAATAACTAGACACAAGAAATCTTAACAACTTTTTTTTTCAAAGCTCCAAATGCTGATATTGCATAATTTTCTACGGCATGGAGCAAGAGCTCCTCTGATAAACTGTTGTTGTCTTTTATATCTCAATGTGCGTGTTTCTCCAGTATGATTACAATCGCTATACTTGAGAGGCCTGTCAATATTGAACACCAATTAAAAAATAGACTTGTATTCTTTTCATTAACATCAATGTCGGATAACAAACCTTCGTCACAAACTTAGTAGCGCAAATGACACTTTTTTAGAAGTCATGGGTTTTTTGGCTTGATGCTTGCCGCCAAAGACAAGCCATGCTTCCGAATAAGAAATGGCAAGAGGATGACGATGGGTTTTATGTCGTCCATGATCTCATCAGTAGGATACTTACTGGTGTGTCGCAATCCAATATAGTGATCGACCTCTCATGGAAGTCAAACACAATGCCAATCCAAGGTTTTCCATCAAAAGGGTAAGGACAGTAGATGAATTCTATCTCATCAAACCACTGAGGCCTCTTTAACCAAGATGATCTCGTCAAAGAAGTGAAAAAAACTTGTCTTTATCATCTTCCTTTTGGAAGGCAGAGAACTATCTGGTCAGTTCTGTTAGAAAGGAGGATGGAAGGAAATCAAACCAATGATCGGGGTTGAGATCACGTCTTTGCTAAACAAAAGAAACAAGAATGTCGATATCCTAAAACTATATAGAAGTAGAGGTTGTAATGCAAACATATGTATTTGTACACTTTTGAATGGAAATGAGGGAATACAAATACTTTCTGCCATTAGTTATACTAACTAACAAGATGATAAAATTTTGGAAAATTTAGCTATTATGGTAAACGACGTCGTACCAGTGTAGTTAGAAGGTCACGACCCTGCAAAATGCGGAGGAAGACACTATTGTGGACTAACAGGCCATTTCCAATCTCATATGACCTGCCAGTTTAATTAATTGATGATATGCAAGATGTTCATATACAAGCTATACAATTTACAATTTGAACATAAAAGAGTAATTGACTTACATGCCACGTTCCATTTCTGTCATGAAAGGTTGTGATTTTGTTTCTTCCGGAGGCTTGAAAGGGTAAAACTCCCTACCAAAGGCAAAATAACCTTCCTCCTTTGCTTCTTCTCATTGTGGGTGGGTTAGTTTCGAGTTTTTTTTTTTGTTTTCAACGTTAGGGATATAATTTTTAATCGTCTGCCTAGGTCTTGTACTATGACGTCGCTCGGGAACATTAGAGGAGACGATGATTGATTCCTTTGTAGGTGGTTCTTTTGTTACCTTGGAATGTACCTACAACGCAAGATGGATATTTTGGTTAGTCTAAATTAAAATAGTTGGATTATTTTTTTAGTTGTCAAGATACTTACCCTTTTATTCTTCCCTCGATTTGCTATTTTTTATCTCCTCCTTCAATGCTTTCTGAAAATTCTTTCACATCCTAAGGGGATTTATTTGATTGTTTTCAGAATGTATGCATAAATATTCTGGTGAGCTTAAAGACGTGGCGAAAGGAAAAACACTTATTATCTTATTGGGATTGTTGTCATCTGCGAGCATTTATGTAAAACAGACAGAGAAAGATGGTGGCTGTATAGAAAACCCGAAAATTTCTCTTTCACTTGCCTTTGACTTTTGGTGCATGTCAATGGAAGTTATTTCTAAATCTTTCACAACCTATTATTATGTGTCATGTGTGTAAAATGTGACATATGATAACCTTTTCTATAATAAAAAAGAAGATATTTTCAAGACCTTTTCATGTTGACGTCCTGTCTATGCATTGTTCTTGTCTCTCAAAATGTTTGTAGTAGTGCTTGATCGAGCATCAACCTTTTATAAATTACCAACATTGGTTGTTTCATTACTTAAAGGGATTTCTGGTACCTGATCATTGGTAGAGTAATGTGAAATTCCAGTAAATGAATGGACGGGTAACTAATTAATAACTAAACAATTTATATGTCTTCTTTTAAACGCTTGTCATCATTAAAAAAAGGCAAACTTTCTAACATTTTCTTCGTTGTTACACCGTTATACCAAATCATTTCTCGTTGGCATATTCTGAGTAAGCCCCAAAGAAAATTACGGGCTATCTGTTCGATCAACATTTGTAGAAATGGTAGTCATGTACAGCTGTGGAATCCGCTCATTTGTTCCTTCCTAACAAGTTCAAATCGAAGCCATAAGTATGTTTGCTTTATTAAAAATGTATATACTGTAAGTGTGAGAGACGTAGGACGACTAATGTCAATATTAATCCTGGTTTTTTTATCCATAGCATGTATATACTTAAACTTTGGGTGTACCACATTTTCAATATTTGCAGTAGGTAGATCTCTTTCCATTTCTCATGTTCCATCTGAAAGACTCAACATCTCGGTTGTTGTGGCTTCCTATATATAAACTTAAAAGAAGATATTATTGCACCAAATCAATTGATTATGAATTCATCAAAATTTCAATTTGTTTGTAACTTGCTTTCAGAAGTTCACTAGGACCATCCTTATCCTTTTCCTCATATATCTTGCACACTTCTTCAATAATGTCATCAGCGGAATTTTTTTTTTACATGGTGAATCATTAGCTCATGCAGGAGATCCTGCAAAGGGTAATTAACAATAGTTGTGTAATATTTTTGTAGATCAACAATTGTAAAGTAGTCAATCTGAAGGAAAAAAATATCAGTAGGACATCTTTTATGGATAGAAAACAAACCCGGTTCCTGTAGGTTGGTGTTGGTATCATCAGACATGTTAAATTCGTTGAACACTACAAGAAATCAGACAGTTAGAGACGGAAATTTGGTTCGTCTCTAAAATGTCGCTAATATTGAGACTGATTAGCGACGAAATTGAGACATTTTAGCCATTTGTCTCTAATTCGTCGCTATATAACGACTAGCGTTACTTGCCGCTATTTGGTCGCTAAAGAGAGACAATTTAGCGACTAAAACAATATCCGTCGCTATACAAAAGCATTTTGGCGACAAAAACATTTTACTCGCTAAATTAGAGACAAATTTGCGANCGGAACTGCGACTCCACCGAATTTACAGGTAACACGTTTAACATTTTCGTAACAAATTTTAGCGACAAATTATTAAACCGCAATTTAGTCGCTTTTTGGTCTCAAATTAGTCGAAAAATATGTTACTCTCAAATCCGTTTCAAAAATGTCTACTATAAAATCAATAATCGTCCCTCCTTTCGTTCACAACATTAGTAAACAAAAAAAACAAACCTTTTGAAAGAACATGTCTA
>OVAN01008660.1:0-17874 GCA_900406275.1 Anastatica hierochuntica | reverse complement strand
ATATAAGAATTATTAGCAATTACTCCATACCCGTTCTAAGAATTTGGATTAAAATATTCCAATGTTTTGAAAAAATCATTGAATTTATATCATAAATGAAAAAGTTATTAACGATCTTGGCAAAAAAATAGTGACATAAAATAAAGGTTCGTAGTTTTGATATGTAAATTTTTTAAGGGTGAAAAAATTTACCTATTATATTGATAAATTTTTTTTTGGTTGGGATATATGCCCATTTTATTTCTATTGAAACTCAACTACTATCACCAATCGTCATAATATCTCATGCTAAATCCATATCTGAGAAACCCATAAAAACAAAAAAGTATAGAGAATATAAGAGTTTTCATTATGGGAACTCAAGCAATAACAATGTAAAGGATAAGAAAAAACCTCCCTTATATCATCACACTAATAAACAAATGCAACCTACACACTAATTCTAAAAGAAAACAAAAGTTGACTTATGTAAACCAGAGAATGATTTGAGCAAGGCGTAAAATGTAGAGATTTAAAAACATTCTATTGTTATTGGTGGCTTGTGAGATGAGCAGTTACGATAACAAAATTCAAAACCCATATATATTGTTTATTTTGTTCATTCTTTCACACCTAAAGCAACCAAAACCTCAAGTCGAAGTAACATCATTGCTCAGTTTATATAGATAACTATTAATTTTAGACAAATAATCCAAGAAAAATGTTTATCAAACCTGAAGCAGACGGTTTAACTTCGAAAAAGTTGGATCAAACTAGGTACAATTCAAAATAAACCCCAGATGCAGTACTAACTAAGCTTCGTGGTTTCTCACCCCTTATTAACACTCCAACCTTAAATATTACACTATACTTTATTAAAAATAAACTCAAAACTCTAATAATAGAGAGTCTAAACTTCCGATAATATATTAATAGGATATAACCAAAGAGAGATTATGCGTGCCGATCTTCACATACAACCTCAGAAAACAACAGTCAGTGTAAGATATTTCATTCAAACAAAAAACATTAGAAACGAAGAAATTAAAACATGAACAACTATTGGTACCAAAGAAACTTCAAAGGAAATGGTACAACCTAGAAAATCACTGACAATTAGATGGAGTAATTTACAAATGGGCCTATGATCCTCTCTGTTCCTTCGATATTCTATATTCATAAAGAACTCTATGTGTTCTTCTAACTTACGGCATTTGGTTTCTTTAAAGCTTCCTAAATACGTTGATGTTCCTCAATCTGTTTCAAATCTTCTTCTTCTTGGAACTGGGCGATGAGAAAAATAGGGACAATGGAGGAAGAGGAAGTCGAAAGAAATAAGAATTTGCTTCAATAGGAGGGAGTACAAAATCTAAAAAGTCAACTGCAACCAAGTCTTCGTACTCATTTGTTTAATGTCTTTATTCTACTCCAAAATTTTATACAGTTGAAGTTGAATACAAACAAAAATCACAGAGCTCTGCAAGTCCACATGATCTAATACACATAACAGGTTTCTCTCGAATTAACAACAAAACATCTCTTAAAGCTTTGAATGGTAGTTCAATGTGAGGGGGTATTCACTTTTTCCTCTTGCACGTCTTGTTCTAGCTTCATTCACTGCGACCACGACGCAATACTCTGTTCCAAGCATGTCATGTATGTCAATATTCTTCATGTTGCTGAGGTTAACCATCTTTATCACTTCTCGAGTCATAGTGAATCTTAGATTAGATAACATTTGTATCAAAATCCCGAGGCTGCATTATGCTTTGCCTAGGAACTCATTGTCGTTATGATCATCTACAATCATTGGATCTCTGACTTCTATACATGCTTCATGACCCAAATGAAACCATTGCAGTCGAGCCGATCCCAAGACATTCTATGTAATGAAAGTGGTGTTTGTTTGTCTTAACCAAGTACGGGTCAACCTTCAGAAGTTGTCCCTTCTCGAGTGGTAAGTATTAATGGTTCAATCAATGTTTTAGAGGAATAGACTTACGAAAGAAAAATTTTAAGTATTTCACCAAATTAGAAGTAACCTTTCCATACTTTTGACTTCTAGCTTGTAACTGGAAGCTGCCATCATGCTGGAAGTTGCGTACTGCAGCCTAAGAGTTTATACAAATAAAGAGAGACTTTTTTACCAAAAATTTTGTAAAGATAAGCATTAAAAGTGAGAAGACTTACACAGGCAACATCATGCTCTTCAAAATATTCTGCATGTTAAGCTCAGTAGTTGAAATTTGGTTTCATCTCAGTCACCATAATCACTTATGTCATAAAGGAAGACAATAACAACAGTAAGCACAACATAACAAAACAGAGTTAAGAGATTTGATTTAGCTTAAGCGTTGCGGAAAAGATGGAACTTTGAATAACCTAAGATCAAATTTGCAAGACCCGATAAATTTGTAAACTCTAAACAATAATTCTCTGAAATCGATGTTTATAAGAAGATCGAGAGCAGGCGATGCATAAGAGAAAAACAGAAGCATGGATTAATAGTTAGATAATACACAAATAAGACATGCAAGCTCGTAAGGGAGATACCTGATTCGATCTGCACTATAACACCAGTTTGATAAGAAAGCTGGGCCAGCACATCAGCGTTGTAGAATTGGCTGTTGGTTTTGGCAAAAAATCTCTTAGGACATCGAGCTCACAGATTTTTTTCCCAGCAGCGGATGACATGGTTGTTGAAAATTTAGTTAGGATTTTAGGTGATTTGATAGACGAAGGGGGAGCTTTATAAGCAGCAGGAAAGGTAGCATTGAAAGGTGATTACACAAAATTTGGAACGGTTAGAGGGGAGATTGGGGGTCAATTTAGTGGGGTAACAAAGAATATTAAATGAAAGGGTAGGTTACAGGGAAGGGAGACGGAAGACAAAATGGAAGGAACATGTGGTGTAAACCTAATCGGATGGGTTTCGTGATTGTTAAAATTAGTTTGAGCCTAAATGAGTATGTTGGGCCTAAGAGGTCGAATAGCTTTAGTTTAGTTGTAGGATGCACGTTTATCTACTTGGCTTTAAAAATAAAGAAAATGTGTTGAGCTGGCAAGAGCTCGGAGCATGTGTAAAAGGTGACGTGTATTTCCTCACCGGCCATAATCTTCTCCTTTTAATTAGTTAGATTTTAAAATAGAATTTGAATAGAGTTTGACAAAAAAAACTAAATAATAAATGTTTACCATTACGTTAATGAGTTACCCTTCACATTTCCCCCAAGAAATAAGTTGAAGTATTTAATCGATATAATATAAATATAATATATTGACCTAGAAATATAAATATTTAAGTATCGAAGAAAACACATAGAAACCAAAGGAATTAAGACGTTGTAGAACTGTCGAATAGTGAATGTCAATATAAGTCTAGATTTAAGTTGTTCTTTGAAACTCTACATATTATAACAATAGAAATTAAATTAATTAAAGAGTGCAACATCTACACCATTAATTGGAAAGTAAAATTAGTAAAAATGCTGATTTGTTTTAACTCTATTGGAGAAAAAAAAAACGATATAAATTGAGTAAAAAGATGACAGAAACTAGGAAATAATGACACCACATAATTGAGAATAATAAGATTAAAAACAAAATTTTATTTACCGGTTGATTAAAGATTTTCATATAATAACATTAAACTCAATTATCAAAAAAAAAAACATTAAACTCTAAATTTTAATATTTTAAATTAATATTATTTTTATAAATATTTTTGTAATGGTAATGTAATATAGTTTCATATCGTATTGAATATATTTTATATTCTCAAATATATGAAAATATATTTTATTTTTGTCACATAAACAGTATTATATATTTAAGTTTTAAAAAACAATCAAAAAAATATATAAATGATCACTTAGACTTGTTGGGGGTAATTTTATGCCCTTAGCGTCTGGTCATAGCTAGACTAAGGAGACATAAACAAACTTCATAGTTGAATGTGTAAACCAAAGCCATAGCCGAGGATCCACCGCCAAGCCAAGGTCATAATCGAGGTAGAGCGAGTATCCCCCTTAAATGATTTAAAAGAGATAAGGACAAATACCTTAATGAATTATGAAAATATTCCCTATTGTATAGATAGACACGAATATAGAAATTATCCATAAAGAAATATGGAAAGACTCATATTCGAAAACTATAAATACAAAGGAAGAACCCTAGTTCAAGGATCCGAGAATTCTTACACAAACACAAACACAAACACATACACATATTGTAATTGATCTCTTATTCATCAACAAAAAATCGTTTTTCTCCTCTTGGCTTCATCTCCCAAAACACTTTGTTCTTGTACTTCTCCATCGAGAATCACCAAAAAAAATCCTAAACAGTTTGGCGCTAGAGGAGGGGGAGATTTAAACTAGAACAAAAGAACGAAGATGAGCAAATCAAGCAGCTCCTCTGAACCGGGGAATAGCAAAAACCTTGAATTCACGTCCGAGGAAGTAGCTGCGACTCAGATCGGGGAGGTAGCACCCGAAACAGCTGATGACGTGGCGACAACAACGAGGCTTCAAAGGTATGAGGCGATCGAGGCAAAACTAAGACTGAACGAAGCTCGATTGAAAGAGTTAGAAGATGATAACGCGATTCTCAAAGCCTCGACGACGGAGAAAAACGCTCAAACATCTGACATTGTCGCCGAAGACGACGGAAAACGTGACAGGTTCAAGAGGAAAGTTCCACCGATACAGTCGCTGGGTGAGACACCGATAAAGGCCGCGAAGGAGGCGCGAGTGTATCAAACTCCAAGCTCGGGTCTAACACGAACCCCTGGCTCTAACCATAAAAATGGCCCTAGCAAACCTCATGAAAGAAATGCTAAAGAGACCCACGGTTTGGAAGCCAAACTAACGGGAAGATTAGAAGCTTTGGAGAACATGATCAAGCGTCTGCCAGGGGTGGCTCTACCAATCATCAAGAGGGCCCCTAATTCCTACGCCAACACACCATTAATCGGTGCCATTTCTCTTAGAGAAGTACCCAAGAGATTCACCTGGCCAACCATGGCTCTCTACGATAGAACCTCCGACCTAGACACGCACATAGCCAAATATTGCAAATGCATGCTCACCGTTGCAATCAGTTATGAGCACCTGGAAGTCTGTATGTGCAGATGATTTGGAGCAACCCTTACAGGCTCAGTGCTATTGTGGTAGTCTAACCTGGCCAACTGCTCCATTGATTCCTCCGCTATGCTGACAAACCGTTTTATCGAGCAGTTCGCTAGCAGTCGTACTCTAAGACATACCTTCGACGACCTCTATCGAGTCAAGCAACAAGAAGAGGAGAGTGTGAGAGAATACGTCCGTTGATTCAATGAAGAAAATGTATCGGTGCCAAACTGTGTCGCCTCTACAGCTATCTCAGCTTTTAGGCAAGGCTTGCTGGTCAACAGTGACCTCTACAAAGACCTCACTAAATAAGCTTGCCATACGATGGAAGATGTCCTTTCTAAGGCTTGGGCGCAGATAAAGTGGGAAGAGGATCCCGCCTATCAAGCTCGCATAGCTTTGAAGGCTACTCCTAAGATTTTCAAGCAAGACAAAGCCCTTAGCAGACAAACGGACTGACCCCAAGGCCAAACGGGAGCTAGAAGAAACAACAGAAATCCCTCTAATCCTTGGACTAAGTCCATGGCAGTAACCAACAAAGAAGAGCTCGTTGCTTTACCCAAGCCAATCAAAGATATATTGGCCACGACTCCAGTAAGAGTAGTCGTGAAGTTAAGGCATTTCACCATAGACATCACGTGGCCACCTAGGCGACGATCTCGCGCCTACACCAAAGGAGGCAGTTCCGAATTGTGTGGCTTCCATCGAGACTATAGCCATCAAACGAAGAATTGTGCTCTGCTAAGACAGGAGGAGAAAAGCCTCCAAGAAAAGGGCCTTCTCAAGGATTTCATCGTCAAAAGGAGTGCCAAAGTAACCCAACAATGCCAGTCTAGTCACCCGAACCCTCAGAGGAACCAACCCCAGAATCACCTGAGCATACTTGGGTGATCAACTCTATTTCAGGAGAGTTCGAGGACCAGACAAAGGTAGGGGCCCATCCCCTACAAGGGTTCCTTTAAGTTTCATGGGAATCAAAGAGCAAAGCACCACCGAAGATAGGAATATGCGTCACTCCCTTTGGTGGTGACAAGGGACAACCTACTCATCATGATGCCTTGGTTGTACTCATAAATATGGCTTCCTACAATGTTAGAAGGGTTCTTATCGATAGCGGTAACTCGGCCAATATTCTTTTTGCGCAGACCGAAAAGGAACTGGAGATTCCAAATTCAGACATCGTACGAAGATGAAGCGTCCTGGTCGGTTTTAGCGAAGAGGCAATCCAAACCATCGAGGAAGTCACCCGAAGCATATGGGGAGCAAAAGTCTACCAACAAACCATATTAGCCATCGTAGATTATCCATCAGCATATAACGCTATCATTGGAAGACCATGGATCCACGCGATGAAGGGCATCTCCAACACCCTGCACCAAGTCATGAAGTTCTCGACCCCTTGGGGAGTATGGGAAATCAAAGGAGAGTTGCAAGATGTCAGGTCTTGCTACGAGGTTACCTTTAAAAGCACATCAATGCTTCCTACACGGGTTTTGACGAAGGTCAATACCAACGATGAGGAACCAAAGATCGAACAGCTAAATGGAGTCACCTTGGTGAAAGGTGATTCCACCAGAAGACTAAAGATCGGTTCACGTCTCTCCTTAGACTTAAAGGAAAGGTGATAGATTTCCTTTGATCTAACCAAGATTTCTTTGCTTGGTCACATGCAGATATGCCAGGGATCGATCCCATCATCATCTCGCATAGACTAATGGTTGACCTAGACCACCTACCAGTGAAGCAAAAAAAAAAGGAAATTCGTCCCTGAAAGAGACGCCATCGTCAATAAGGAAGTAAGCAACCTCCTCGAGGCAGGATTCATATTAGAAGTGTGATATCCCGAATGGTTAGCCAACGTGGTAGTCGTAAGAAAGAAGAATGGGAAGTGGAGAGTTTGTATTGACTTCACGGATCTCAACAAGGCTTGTCCCAATGATCATTTTCCTCTTCCACACATCGATAAGTTGGTTGTCGCCACCGCAGAGCACCAACTCATGAGTTTCATGGACGCTTTCAGCATATACAATCAGATCTTGATACACCCTAGTGATCAAGAGAAGACGGCGTTCATGACATCCCAAGGGATCTATTGGTATAAAGTCATGTCCTTCGGCCTCAACAACGTCGGGTCCACCTACCCAAAGCTGGTCAGCAAGATGTTTGTCGAGCATATCGGTCAAACTATGGAGGTGTACATCGACGATATGCTAGTAAAATCTTTGCTAGCAGAAGACCATATTCTACACCTACACCAAGCCTTCGATACGCTCGGGAAATGTAAGATGAAGCTAAACCCATCTAAGTGCTCCTTTGGCGTCAGTTCCGAGCAGTTCTTAGGATACATCGTTACTCATCAGGGAATTAAAGCTAATATGGAGCAGATAAGAGTGATCCTAGAGATCTCAACGCCATAAACTCCCGAGATATCCAAAAACTAACGGGAAGAATGAACACTCTTAACAGGTTCATATCAAGGCTATCAGACAAGTCGCACCCCTTCTTCGAAACCCTCAAGAAGGAAAAGGAGTTCGTATGGGATGGCAAATGTAGAGAAGCCTTAGCAGCCCTTAAAGATTACCTGTCCACACCACCATTGCTATTTAAGCCTAAATAAAAAGAGCCCCTCCGATTGTATTTAGTCGTCTCCGATCACGCTATTAGTGGAGTTCTCGTAAGAGAAAAAGCTACCATCCAGCATCACGTATACTATCTTAGCAAATCGCTTCTAGATGTCGTGACCTAGTATAGCCACCTAAAGAAATTAGCCTTAGACTTTGTTAGAGTCGCCCGAAAACTAAGGCCATACTTCTAAGCGCATCCAATCACGCTAGTAACCTTAGCCCTTATCAAAGTCGTTCTACACAAGCCTGAAGTTTCAGGAAGGCTAGCCAAATGAGCCATAGAGCTGGGGGAGTACGATGTAGTCTTTAGATTAGCCACCGCTATAAAAACACACAGGCGCTAGCAGATTTTGTAGCAGAATTTGCACCCACTGTGGATCTGTTGATGAAGGAAGAGGTACAAACTCTCTAAGCCATAAGATCAGATGGAGAATGGACATTGCACGAAAATGGTTCTAGCAACGCTAGGGGAACATGCCTTGGAATCGTACTGGCCTCACCCCACGGCGAGAAAGCATCCCGAGCAATTTGATGAGAATTCAAAGCTACCAACAACGAAGTTGAGTACAAGGGCCTTATAGTTGGGCTCACATTAACAAAGGAGCTGGGATCTCGAAAGATCGCGGTCCATAGCGACTCGCAGTTAAAAATCAACCAAATCCAAGGCGACTATCAAGCTAGGGACACAACCATGGCCAAATACCTCACGATGGCCAAGGAACTCGTATCAGATTTCGAAGTAGCGCAGACTGCACCAAATCCCACGAGAGGAAAACAGCCAGGCTGACGCATTGGCTAACCTTGGATCTGCATTGCAAACCACCGAGAGTCTCGATATCCCCTTGCTAATGCTAAAATGGTATGTCATTGCTAAAGAAGTGCTCGATGCAGAAGTGGAAGAAGACGACAGCATGAACCAAGGATCATTTGAGCCATCATACGATTGGAGAACACCGATAATAGGATATCTCAGGAATGGGACCCTACCGGAGCTCAAAGTCGAATACGTCAAAATCAAACGGCAACCGGCATGATATTTCCTAGTCTGTGAAAACCTCTATCGACGATCCTTCGGGGGACCATTGCTAAGATGTCTTGGGTAGCCCGAAGCAAGGCTCGCTTTAGAGGAACTCAACGAAGGCACTTTCGGATCACACTCGGGGGGCAGGAGCCTTACCATAAGAACATAGAGAGCAGGATACTATTGGCCAACACTAGCTAACGATGCAAAACTTTACGCACGTAATCGCAAGCAATGCCAGATACATGCTCAAGTGTCTAAGCTCCCTCCCGAGAATTTGAAGCCAATAGATGCATCATGGCCTTTCGTGAAGTAGGCAATGGATATAGTTGGAAAATTTGTAATGGCGCCTTCACAGAAGGTTTTTCAGCTCGTGATGATGGATTACTTCACCAAGTGGGTGGAAGCAGAAGCACTGAGCCAAATCTTTGACATCCAGATACGGAATTTCCTTTGAAAGAGAATCATTTACATGTTTGGATTTCCCCCACGAGATTTTGAAGGACAACGGGCCCCAATTCACAAGCAATGCTTTCAAGGAATTTTGTGAGACGTGGGAGATTAAACTCAGCTTCACCACACCCTGTCATCCGCAGTCAAATGGCCAAGCAAAATCAACTAATAAGACAATCGAAAACATGCTGAAGAAAAAGCTAGATACAAAAAAGGGTTTATGGGTCGATGAACTCCTTGGTGTACTATGGGCATACCTAATGACCACCAAGTTTGCCACCAGCAAAACCCCCTATTCCATGGTCTACGACACAGAGGTAGTTATTCCCTTAGAGATAATCATAAGAACAGCCAGAGCTCTTTGCCATGACGAGGAAGCTAACGACGACTTGATGGCCTTAGACCTGGATCTGATTGAGGAAAAGAGGGATGCGGCGATGGTGCGCAACTGGTGTTACCAACAAAAAGTAGCCCGAAGCTACAATAGAAAGATTAGAGTGCGAACTTTCCAACAAGGAAACTAGGTCCTGAGAACAGTATTTGACAACACCAAGGACAAAGCCGCTGGAAAGCTAGGCCTAACCTGGGAAGGACCTTACAAGATAATAGAGGTACAAAATGTCAGAGCTTACAAACTACAAGATATGCATGGGAGAGAGAAACCAAACAGCTGGAACGCCCGCCACCTCCAAAAATACCACTTTTAGGTAAGAAGCCTTGGCGTTAGCTTTGGCATTCTTTCTCAGCCATGAGATGACCCTCGTTTTTCTAAAATTCAATTATGTAATAAAAGCATCCGGCTATTCTTTGATAAAAGAAATTGCGGGTCTTGAAATACGTGAAAGAAAAGAAAAACGATTTCCTTTGGAGGAAAAAAGATATTCACTATCTTTAGAAAACTCCTTAGGAACCCACTAAGGCCTTGTGCCTACTAAAGCTTTGTGCCCACTAAGGCCTTGTGTCTACTAAGGCCTTGTGCCCACTAAGGCTGTAAGCCCACAAAAAAGTCCATACAGTGCGGACTAGCTCCTAATTATGGTCCATCTAATGCGGAAGGGCTCCTAAAATCCATGGTCAAAACGCCATGGTGAAATGCAGACGGGCTCCAAATGGTGCTAGATGCAATGCTTCAAAACTATGAGTTAGTAAAGCTAATGGAACATGTATACCCCTTTCCATCCTAGTACGCGGCTCATAAAAAAACTTAAAACTGGTATGTCACAATAAAGCTAGCAAAAACTAAGACACAAAGTGTCAAAAGGCTATGCGCCCAGAGTCTAAATGTCCAAATAGGCAGGTGTGTTTGGAGGACTTGTGCCGACCGATTTCAAGAAACTCACCAAGACTTTATGCCCACAATTGCCATGGCATCCACCACCAAATAGATGTCATGGAAATTGACAAAAAAACACAAAGTCGGCATAATAAGCTTGGCCACCTACATCGAAGAAAAATTGATAACTCCGCACCATGAAGCCTAGATCATATCGTTAAAGGTTGCGAGTTGCCTCATGAGGCGTAACCTCATCGACAATCACAGCTCAACTAATATAATCTTCACCTACGACTTCAAAGGCTTGGGACTAGACAAAGAGGAGAGCACCAGAAAGTCCACTTCTCTAATCAGATTTAGTGGTGAACTGAAGCAAACCATCTAAGAGGTAACTCTACCAGTATACGCTGGTGGTATCAACCAAAGGACGAAGTTCCTCGCTATGGATTGCCATTCGGCGTACAACGGAATAATGGGGAGACCCTGGATACATGATATGAAGGTCGTTCCGTCGAGGCTACACCAATCCTTGAAGTTCCCAATGCCTTGGGCAATTGGAGAGATGAGAGGAGATGAGAAACGGGCTCGCTCATGTTACTATACGTCCCTCAAAGCCACCGCTCTAAAGCCCCACTCTAAAGCCCCGCTCAATGGCTGCAACCATGGAAATCTCTGTCGAGTCATTGCACAAAGAAAGTAGCCCTCGAAGAATAACTCCGCAAACCGGTCAGGGTGCAAGGCCACAGGCAAGCGACGAGACCAACAGGAGCACGGGGATCGATCGAGGTAAAAAAACCCCTAGACAATGGCGCCCAACAAACTATGGATCCCTAGCTAGGGGGATTTTTATTTATTAATGATTTAGTTTTTCCATATTTGAGTGTCCATGATGCAAGGGCAAGTCCAAAATAAAAATTGATTTTCAGTTTAAGAGCGATTTATAACCTAAGCGAGCTTTTTAAAGCAAAAGCCGGTATAAATTAAACGACTCTGTAAATAACTAGACCGGCCCTAAATGTTGTGGACTAGGTTAACCACAAAAAAATACCTTAGTAATAACCAAGGATAATCGGGCAATCCAAACATAAAGAGCTGCAAACATTAATGATGCTNTTTTTTTTTTTTTTGGGGGGGGGGGGGGGAAGTAGGGTACAACCCTAGACCCACCAAGGATAACAAGCATATTTCAAATATCCATACAATGCGGACTAGCTCCTAGTTATGGTCCATCTAATACGGACAGGTTCCTAAGAGCCATGGTCAAAAAGCCATAGCGAAATGTGGACAGGCTTCTAATGGTGGCAAATGCAATACATCCAAACTATGAGTTAGCAAAGCTAATAGAACATGTGCACCCCTGTCCATCGCAGCACACGACTCATAGAAAACTTAAAATCGGTTGGTCACAATAAAGCTAGCAAAAACTAAGACACAAAGTGTCAAAAGGCTACGCGCCCAGGGACTAAATGTCCAAACAGGCAAGTGTGCTCGGAGGCCTTGTGCCTACCGAATTCACAAAACTCACAAATACTTTATGTCCACAAAGGCCTTGTGTCCAGTAAGGCTTTATGCCCACTAAGGCCTTGTGCCCACTAAGACTTTACGCCCACTAAAGCTTTATGCTCACAGACCAATGATCCAACTGATCTATGTAATAAGACATGATCAAATCAAGCTTAAGGCTTGACAATTAAGTGCTTATGAATTTGCGACTCATAAAGTGTAAAATTGGCAAGACCTCGTCTCACAATACTAGACTTTCATAGTCTAACAGTTATGAACCCGTGGTTCACTAGGGCTTTATGCCCCACACGCAAACTTGGTTACGACAACTAGAGACCATAGTCCACTAGGGGCATGTGCCCCATGCTTCCTCAAAGATGGATTCAACAACGAAAGATCTTAGATCTACCAAAGCTATGGATCTTTGGGCCCTAATAGCGCGTCTAGAGCCAACAGCTAAGAGTTCTTAAACCTTCCAAGGCCACAAGCCCCAGAAGTATGACTGTCACGCCCAAAGAGCAAGAAAGCCCTGAAACTAAGAAGAGAACACGAGGATCTAACTAAGCAAAGATCTGTCATCGGTCCTATAGGATCAGACATCTAAAAGATGGATCTGGAGTCCATAGTCTACTTTTTTAAAAAGAAGTTTGGATACAATTCAATGCAAACCTATCTATTACAAAGATAGCTGCTACAATTAACCAAGACCTCGATATTGATTCGGCGTCTCCCCGACTGAGTATGTCTACCAAAATAATAGACTAAGAATATGATCGAAAGATAAAAGGTTGAAGGAGTGAAAGCAACAAGAAGAAGCCAAACAAAAAATGGAATAAAAGCCCAAGGGGCCTACCGAGATTAAAATTTTTGGTCTCGAAGAAACAAAGAGTTGAAGGCCTTTCAGCCAGAGATGAGTCTGACGACATGAAGGCCCAAAAGAGGTTCAACACCCACGAAGGAACTCACGCAAGACAAAATATGGCGCTGGTCAAAACCAACACATATAAAACGAGACGGCAATCATCGACTTCCATGACCCCTCGATGAAAAGCCATCAGAGGTATCAAAGCTATTGTCACTCGAGGAATCAACGAGGTTTGCAATGGCCTCCATTAATGGAAACGATATTACAAAATAAGGCTTTGATATGATCCCTTAAAGACTACAAATGCGAAAAGGCAATTGACGAAGTGTCTATGTCCCGCATTCGAAGATGATGGATACCTCGGAAGTTAGATCAGATTCCCATGACCCAAGACTAAGACCAAGACAAGGGATGGACAAGAGGGGTAAAAGCTAAATCAGATGCGATAGGAGGCTATAACAACAAGTTTAAAGAATAAACAAAAGGCAGAGGAGTCTGCGGATTTTATTACATCATCAAAAAAAGTTCTTACAGAGGAACAGTGACTAACTAATGCTACAAATCATCTTCTCAGAAGAATGAAAACGACTACATTGGGTTTCATCAATACATCTCGAACGAATGTGCTAAGGCGAGAAGCTATATAGTGCCCAAGAGGACTTCTGCTGAAACTAAGGATGTTTCTTCTCCTTTCACCCAGAGTACCTATCCACAAAAGTCAGATCCACCCGAGGAGTAACTATAAATATCCCCATGGGAGATAAGATTAGACCAGATTATAAACACCAGGGCCGAAGATGGGGAAGAAGCACCTAAGTGAGACTCATTCACATCCTGGAGAAGACTCAAGTCCTCCTATAGCCATGGTGGCGATAGACCCCGCAAAGTCCAAGAAGACCCCAAACCCATCCATTATGGTTATTGTTGTCACGACGGCCCAACATAGTTTTGCATCCATACAAAAGGTTCCTCAATATACCGACCATGATTTTTGGTGCTGATACGATTTATCATCAATTTGAAGAGCCGTCTTCACTCCGTTAATCCTCATCGCGGATAAACTTGGCATTGTCAAAGTCAAACAAACACCAAGGGCGTCAAGTACAACAGGAGGAGATCACCAAGGTGATATTCCATTCGAATAATCTTTGAAGTAACCAAGGCAGTGGCCCACCGCCGCTGCCTAGCTTGGTGGTAGATCTCAAAGAAAGTCACCTTGTCATCATAGGCGTTGTGCACCTTCTGATCGGCTTTGAAGCGCCATGGAGAGGTTACTATGAGATGATGGTGTCGATTTCTTATCCTAATGAGATCTCTCCCCTTAGACGTCGAAGAGAAGCCCAAAGTAACCTCTAAATTTGAAGAAGTCCAAAAGACTCCTCAGTGATTCTGAAGTCGATCCTCTGATGATTTCAACTCTAACCTACATACCAGAAGGAAAGACGGTCAAGGTGCGTATCCACAAACACGAATGATGGGACGCTAAAGCCGAACCCTAACGATCTCTCCGATTTTGTCAAAATAGTAGATGTCTGAAACGCGAAGATTCGCTAAAAGGACCAGAAAAACATTACTTAACTACAAGAAGTTGAAGCGATGGAGACGCGAACAACAGGAATCGTTAGAAATTTGCAGAACGGAAGAGAAATGGGTAAAACCTACTCAAAAATACTCAGAAAAGACCATCAATGGCAAAACCTTAAGTCAAAATCGAAGATACTCCAAAATTGCATAAATGTAATCACTATTAAGGATAAAAAAAAATAGCAAGATCTACCGGAAATATTCCAAGGGTTTACCGGAAGAAGTAGAGAATGCAGTGGTTTCTTGAGAGAAAACCCTAATCTGACTATGAGAAGAAAGGCGAAAAGATGGAAATGACCAAGACTCTTCGCTTTCCTGCCTACTTAACCCTATCGCTAATAGGCTGAAGAGGAAAAAGCCCAGATTAAGCCATAAAGTTCAAGCCCAAGAGTTCATCTAAAAATTGTGGCCTTCTAGCGCTAATGAGACTCACAAAGGATGAAGCCGTAGCAGCAAGAACTGGCGACACCAACAAGAGCTACACTCTTATTTTTTCATTTTTTACAAAGTCCATCCTCAACTAAGGTAAAAACTGAAATCTCTTAAAAAAGGATCTACTCTTCAAATTCCACTCGTGGAAAATGAAGAGTGGGGGGCAACTGTTGGGGGTAATTTTATTCCCTTAACGTCTTACCATAGCTAGACTAAGGAGACATAAACAAACTACCTAGTTGAATATGTAAACCAAGACCATAGACGAGGACACAACGCCAAGCCAAGGTCATAACCGAGGTAGAGCGAATATCCCCCTTATACAATTTTAATCTTAATAGATAAGGACAAATACCTTAATGAATTATGAAAATATTCCTTATTTTATAGATAGAATCGAAAACAGAAGTTATCCATAAAGAAATATTGAAATACTTTTATTCGAAAACTATAAATACAAGGGGAAGAACCATAGTTTAAGGATTCGAGACTTCATACACAAACACATACATTGTAATCGATCTCTTTGAACAATAATCAATAAGAATCGTTTTATATCTCTTTGACTCATCCCAAATACTATTTGTTCTTGTACTTCTCCATCGAGGATCACCAAAAAAAGACCCCAAACAAATACCGTAATCAAATCTAAATCAACAATTAAAAATATCATTAACATTAAACATCTAAAATTTTAGATAATATTTGTGAAGACAACCATGAAGTTTTTGAATACTCAAATGAGGATGCGGGATATGATATTTCATTATCTGTATATGGATTTAAAACTCTTGATATATAAACTTTTTTTTATCGATATATAAACTAATATGGTAATTATACAAGTATACATATTTTCTAACTATTTCACATTATAAAATACATAATTTGGCTACTTTTAATCTACCTACGATCAATATAAATTTTAATATTTAATCTCGTGCTTGGCATGGGTCAAAATCTAGTTAAACAATAAAATAAGAACAAAAGCATTCAACACACATAATCTATAAACCGCACGTCCGCGCATAGCACGGAAAAATTCTAGTGTTTCTAAAATTTCAAATGATTCAAGCTTGGTTGTATTTCACTGCCTTCTTGTGGATTCGATACCCGCACTACAAATGACTAAAATCGTGCGTGTGCGCTATGACCCTGGTATATAAGAATTGAAGAACGAAAATTCGTGGCAGTCTTAGGAGGCTGAGCGGCCCGCTTGTATGTGATAATTGCATTATCAATCCGATTCTTCATCATTTCCTCAAACGTAATTCTTCCATGACATCTCTTTTACCCGGTTGTTGCCGACGAAGTAGGTTGCTGCTCTCTTTCCTCTAACATCCTGTTGGGCTTGACTTAAAAAAATAAGCCCATAAAATCAAGGAGAAAGAGATAGAGGAGTGAGTGGGCCTCTGGTTTCTACAAGCCCATTCAGTTTTGTCAAAGATCCAGCTAAAGTTAGTCACAACTCTAACTACCTAACAAGAGAAGAGAAGAGAGGATAAGAAGAGAAGCTCTTCTTCTACAAGTGAATCGATATCTTTTATAGAGAGAGATTCTCTTGGCTTCTTCATGTTCTTTCTCTTCTCCATTGTTGTTCTTTACCTTTGATTCTCCTTGAGAATTCTCTTGTAATCTCTTGATCTAGTGAAGTTTGGGAGAAAGAATCTCCCACGAGATGTACAGGTGATACCGGGAACTCGTTAAATGACCTGTGTTCATATCATAGATCATTAGATTTCAAAGGCAAAAGCAATCAAAAGATCAAAAGAAACTCAACAAGTGGTATCAGAGCTCTTGGTGGTGAGTGCATCGCAAGAGAAAGGAAGAAGAATCAGAGACTTATCTTGCTAAGACGAAGGCTAAAGTCAGATTTGTCCTTGGAAGATTCTGATCAGAGCATTTGCTGCGATCTGGTAACATCTCTTACTTTCTCCTTGTCTTGAATATATGGTGAGGAACTCTGCTTTTGTTGTTTTTGAGATTGTGAATCTGCAAAAGAAACGATTTTAGTCAGAAATGGATCCAATACCAGGAAGGTTTGAGATGGAGAAATTTGATGGTAAAGGTGATTTTGGCCTATGGAAGTATAAGCTGCTGGCACAGCTTGAGATTCAAGGTTTATTATGTGTTCTTCTTGAAGAAGAGACTCCTGTGTCAGTTTCTGAGAAAAAGGTTGAAGGAGATCCACCCAAGATTGATCCAAAGAGAGCAGAAAAGGATATGAGGGTGAGGAGCTTACTTAGTACTTGCTTAAGTGATACTATTCTCAGGAAACTCATGCATGAGAAAACAGCCTTAGGAATGTGGAAGGCTTTAGAAATGGATTATCAAACTAAGTCACTTCCTAACAGGATTTATCTTAAGAGAAAATTTGCCTGTTATAAAATGGAAGAGGACAGATCAATAGAAGAGAATGTTGATACATTTCTCAAGCTTATTGATGATCTAGCAAGTATTAAAGTTATTGTTCCAGATGAGGATCAAGCTATACAACTGTTATCTGGTCTTCCTCCTCTTTATGAACCTTTAGTTCATACGCTACAATATGGAAGTCGGAGAGAAACCCTAACTGTGAATGAGGTAATCACAGTTGCTTACTCAAAAGAAACTGAGTTAAAGCAAAAGGGCCTCCTTGGTAAAGGGAAGATTGTAGCAGAAGGCCTTTATGTTGAGGCAAGGGGGAGATCAGATAAAATGCAAGATAAGAACAACAAAAGGGGAAATAATAATTCTGGAAAGGGAAAGAATCAAGGGAGATCTAAGTCCAAACCAAAGTTCAATAAAGCAAACAAGAGTGAATGCTTTATATGTGGTAAAAATGGACATTGGAAAAGAGAATGTCCTGATAGAGATCAGAAGAATGGAAATTCTGCAAATGCTGTTTCAGAGGAAAGAGAACCAATGGTTCTTACTGTGAGTAATCAAGCAAATAAGGATAAATGGGTTCTAGACTACGGGTGCACATTTCACATCACTCATGATAAAGATCTTCTGTTTGATGTGAA